>PVIH01003593.1:143092-157438 GCA_004025045.1 Sigmodon hispidus
GAGAGAGAGAGAGAGAGAGAGAGAGAGAGAGAGAGAGATCAGGCTGGCCTTGAACTCACTGAGATCTGCCTGCCTCTGCCTCCCAAGTGCTGTAATTAACGGCTGCATGGGCCACCACTGCTCAGGCTTTAAAACTGATAAATCTTTTTTTAAATATTTATTTTATTTATTTTTATTTTATGTACAGTGGTGTTTTGCCTGAAGCTAGAGTTACAAACAGTTATGAGCTGCCATGTGGGTGCTGGGAATTGAAAGCAGGTCCTCTGGAAGAACACTTGGTGCTCTTAACCATCGAGCCATCTGTCCAGCCCCTCAAATTAATAAATTTTACAAACAAAATCTTGGGTCTGTGAGGGACATTTTATACACAAAAATTACTTATAGTTATTTGAAATTTTCTTGGTTAGTATTTATGTGATATATCTGTTCTATCCTTTTATTTTTAAACTGCCTATCTAATATTTAAGGTGGGTTATATGTATGTGTACATCAGTGGTTGTTTTATAGATAGCATATAATTTGTCATTAAATATTTTTATTTACTTTGGTAAGTTTAGATCAAAGATTACCAAAATATTCCTGGCCAGTTGCCCATCTTATAAATACAGTTTATCTAAAAGACAGTCATGTTGTTGCTGGAGAAATGGCTCAGGGTTCAAGAGCACTTGCTGTTCTTCTACAGGACCTGGGTTTGATTCCCAGCATCTACATGATGGTAACAATTGTTTGTAACTCTAATTTTAGGGAATCTGATACCCTGTTCTCGATCCAAAGGTACATTGTGTATATAGTACACTTAAGACAAAACACACACACACACACACACACACACACACACACACATATATATAAGAGAAAAATAAATAAGCCTTTAGAAGGACGGTCATGTTTGTTTGCTTATGTATTTTGCTTTCATCTACAAAAGCAGAGATGAGCATAATTGCAACATGTGCCAACAAAAGCCAAAGTTACTATCTGGCCCTATGAAGAAAAATTATCCTTGTTTTTTTTCATATACATTTTATTATTGGTATGTTTGGAGTTAGGTTATATTTATCCTGTTGTTTCTTTTAAATTCATTCCCTTTGTTTATTATTCCTCAGTCTCTCCTTTTTTGCCTTATTTTGGTTATGTGATAATTTTATAGTATTCCATCCTAATTTTTCCATTAGTTTATTTGTATGTATTTTTATTTATTATTTAAAGATTTATTTTATTTGTTATGTATACAGCATACAGAAGAAGGTACCAGATGTCATTATAGATGGTTGGGAGCCACCATGTGGTTGCTGGAAATTGAACTCAGGACCTCTGGAAGAACAGTCAGTGCTCTCAACCTCTGAGCCATCTCTCCAGCCTGTATGTATTTTTAATAGTTGTTCTAGGAATAGCATGTATAACTTAACACCCCTAAGCTTCCCTTGCACTAATATCAATATTTGATAAAGGAAAGAATCCGAGCCATTCCCGGTTTAGTCATAAAGGCTGGAGGGTGAGGCTAGGGATATGGGAAGTCAGTCAACAGCGGCTGCTACAATCCAAAGAAAGGACTCTTTAGATCTTGACTTAAATGACACTCAGGTCAAGGTCACCAGACTAAGTTCATATATGAACTTTACATGTTGTTGACCTCAGCTGGTGCAGAAAGAGCATCCCATCTGCTTCCTCACAGCATGCAGCCCTCACGTTGTGGCCAAGAGTTTGTGTTCCTTTTCCAAAGCTTTGTTGCAATAATGCTTTTAGTTTATGGTCTGTAGATGTTTCCCCAGCTGCTGCCTAATCTGACTGCTGGTAGTTTTCAGAAGTTTGTCCTGGGAACTGGTCCTTCTGTGAGCTAGCATCTGGAAGGAATAGGTCATCAAACCCATTTATTTCAAAGATCCTCACAGATCTTGTGAAGTGGTTTCTGTTTGTCAGGAAGGCTCTTTCTTTACCTGCCCCTAACAGTCAGCTACCTGTTTAGTTCCTGATGAATCCAAACAGGCTACTCCAGTTCAGAGTTCCCATACTAGCTTTCAGCCTGTTCTGAGCAGCACCCCACCTCCTGACACAGCTCTTCCTACCAGTTGCTGAGCTCTGAGGCACTCTGACAGTTGAATCCACTAATGAACTTAAACTGTGCTTTCTGTCCCACAGATGGTCCACTTAGGTGCTTTCACTCACTCAGGCTTTCAATCCCTTTGAGAAACGTTCTGCACTTCTCAGCAGGGAAATTGGGTATGTTGCTTCTCTAGATTTATTTCCTGATATTGATGTTCTTGATCCTATTATGAACGATAATTATACTTGTTTATCATTTAAAGGTTTTGTTATTGGTATGTGGAAATACAACTATTTTTTAAAGTTTTGTGTAGCTCATGGTTTTAATGCATTTATTTAAAAAATTGTCAATCAGTGGTGGTGCATGCCTTTAATCCCAGTACTCAGGAGACAGAGGCAGAGGCAGGTGGATCTCTGAGTTTAAGGCCAGTCTGGTCTACAGAGAAAGTTCCAGAACAGCCAAGGTTTCAAAGAGAAACTCTGTCTTGAAAGTGAAACAAAGGAAAACATTCTTTAGATTTATTTATTTATGTGTATGAGTGTTGTGCCTGCATATATATGTGCACTACATGTTTGCCTGGTGCTCAGGGAGCTCAGAAGAAAGCACTGATCCTCTGGAATTGGGGTTCTCAATGATTGTGACCACTATGTAGTGTAGGCCCCTGCTTTGACCTTCCCCTGCACTCTGAGCCTTGAAGGCAAGGCCTGTGGATCGCTAGCTGCATTCTGTGCTCCAGGCCCTGTCTGGTATGTGTTAGTATTTCACATGTGAAAGAACTCGCCAGAATGCTGCCAAGGGAGCCATATTAGGTTTATTAGGGAGGGGGAGAGGAAGAGAGGAGAGAAAGAATAGGGTAGGGGGCAGAGAGGAAGAGAAAAAGGCCTCCCACGTGGTTGGGGATTTTAAAGGTAGGCACGCCTACCTTAGAGGCTCTTTGGAGCCCCTGCAGGTGGGGGCGTGGCCACAGCAACCTAACAACCTAATAATAGTATGTTTCTGCCTTCCTGCCTGGGGCGGGGTCAGAAGAGGAAGTTTGAGCTATTTACCTCAAGTCAGTAATTTTCCAGCCTCCTGGGCAATTTCCACTGTTCTCTACCCCCCCCCCCATATAAGTCTGAGTTGGAGCCTCAAATAAATGGCATTCTCCTTGGATGAATGACCCAAGGGTCTGTGTCTTTCAATCTCCAGACTCCAGCCTGACTCACCAATGACCCAGCTAGTGCAGGCGCTACACTATGGGTGCTAGGAACAGAACCCTGGTCTTATGCAAGAGCAACAAGAGCTCTTAACAACTGGGCCATCTCTTCAGCCCCACATGTATTTATTAATCCTGATGTGGTTTATTTTCTATTTCTATAATCATGTCATCTCTAAATATATTTTGCATCCTTCATCCCAACCATCATCCCTTTCTTTCTGGGACACTGAAGCATACTTCCTCTCTACCCTTGGGTCCTGTGGCTGATGAAAGAATTGACTTGACAGAAGATACAGTAACAGGAAAAGCATTGCTTAAATGACATAGTTACGCATTGTGGGGAGTCCCACAAAACTGTGACCCTCAAGGGAGTGACTGTACACTGAGGTTTATATGGCTTATACATGATCCTGCCCTATAGAGAGGGATAGACTAACCTAGAATGTTTGGGGGAGGAAACAGATGATGTATCAAAAGTTGCCCAGAAAGCAGGCAATGGCTGTGTGGATAAAAGCTATTTGAGAACAGCCTTCTTCCTGGTACACAAATGATTACTAGAGGAATTTTCCTTCACTGATGTAAATTTCCTTTACAGAAGGGAAAACGTACATTTCATTTTGAGTAACTGGAGTTCTGTAAGTGTTGGACTTGCCTTAGGCCATCACCTAGGGAGCAGCTGGCTCCCAATCCCTTTATTTTGTATCTTGCCTTAATACACTGTATAGGGACTCTCGTACAGAGATGCTGAGAGTGCCCCCCCCAGCAAAGGATTTAGAAGGATGAGAAGGCTGCCCCCTTCCATGTGTGTGGGGCTGTGTGTTGGCTAGCATGATCTCACATGGGCCCTTGTTTCCTAAGACATTAGCTCAGTCTTTGGCAGACTCAGGAGGGCAAGAGGCCCTAGATTCTGTGTACCTTCATGTCTTTTGTCAATACCCACTCCTCTGCTCAGATCATAAGAGCTGGTGTTCTTTTCTCGGAGCTTCGTTGGCTAGCCATGTCTCTCTCAGGACACAGGTTGAACTAGCCTCCCTCTGTTCCTTTGGCAGGACCTGTGCTGAACACATTGAACAGTCTGGAGGACCAGGAACCCATTGTTGTGATCATGATATGATACACACTTTACCCAGGGTGACTGGCAGATGACTATAGAAACTTCATGCCCATGTGGTGGGAAGTGCCGTGAGAGGCAGTGGCATGGTAGGATACTTAGACATGGTCTATGTAGAAAGACTTTATTGTAAGGAAGGGAAGGGCTGAGAGCAAGCTCCTGGGAGAGAAAGAGAAAGAGTTGGGCAGGGGATGGGAATTCTTATGTGGAGCTTGAGGCAGGGCGTGGCTTCAGAGGCGAGAACAGAATCTTAGCTCCCATGATCCCTTTCTTTGAGGGCTAGGCTTCCAGTTCTGTAGAACAGAGGCCAAGTCTTTCAGTTCTTCACAGGATTTCTGACATAAGTCAATGGTGGTCAACCTCTGATACACACAGATACTACATTCCTCAAATGACTTAGAAAATAATTTCAAATCCCGGTATTAGGAAGCTAGAGAGTTACCATCACCTTTCAGTCTCTGGTGTCTTTTTGTCTTCTTCTCACATGCCTCTTTCAGCACAAAGGATCTGAGCTCAGGGTCCGCTGGATTTAGAGGTCCAGGGACTATGGCCTGGACTGGGACGTGAAAGTTGAGAAGTGTTCACTCCCTGTTACAGTCAGATCTTTGATACCTACACTCTACCTGGGGGCATTCATTCTTCCCTGGTTTTCTTGGCTCATTATTTTTGTTGCTTTCAAGGACTGTAAAAAGTTCCTGTTATGCAGTGTAAATGACCCTAGAAGGAAAAAAATCATATTAATTCATTACCAGCCTTAGCACCGGGTTATGCCTTTATTAGCACACCATTATATATTTATTAGTTAGCTTTCTAATGACCCAACAAAAGTTGGCAGAACAGGTGGGAAGGTATGAAGACGTGAAGCAGTGCCAAGGGAGTCTCATAATCTGCAAAATAAGGGTGTATACACTGAATCATTCCTAGCTCCCGGAGCTGGGATTCAGCAACAGCAGCACTGTGGGAGGAAGGTGAGGAGAGCCGTGTTATCACACTAGTGGTGCCTGGGGCCTCCGTCCATCCATCCATCTGTGAGGGAGTCACAGGCTTCTCGAAGCTCCTTCTCCCTAGAGGCCTCTCCTCAATGATCCTGGCTCCTTGGATGTTTTCCAGTCTTTCATCTCTCTGAAGCCTTGCCAGAGGGCACCGATGAAGCTGGGGTGTGGGTGTAGGTGGCAATACTCACCCAGTGGGATTACAGACCTTCCTTCCCTTCTGCTACACAATTTGGTGTGTTCAGAGCTAGCCTTCGACTACAGGTCAGCATTCCAGTTGCCTGTATCTTTGCTCACTCTTTCGGATTTTAGTCTCCAGGGTAGATACTGTTTTAACACTCTCTCTCTCTCTCTCTCTGCCTCCCTCCCTTCCCCCTCCCTCCACCTCTCCTCCCTCTCAGTTGGGGTTGGGTGTTGGATGACTATCTTAGTATGTTTTGAACTCAGCTCACAAGTATTTTCTTGATTTTTTTTGTATTAATATTCATTAGGGATACTGATGTACAGTTTTCTTTCCAGTGTTCTTTTAATCCTGCCAGGTGAGAATAAGACCACTATCACAGTTTTTTTTTTTTTAGTAAACTTTTATTAAATACTGGCCAGGATGATGGACACTGGGCAGGTCCATACCTGGGATTTCCAGAGTGTGGCTTTGAATCACATTAGATAGGGGCTTATAAAGCCAAAACCCACAAGGCTACATTCTTCCCATGAAGAACCAGCCTGCTTCCACCTTAGGGTTAAAAGGCAGCACATAATAAAGACAAAGCAGGTTCATGCCTGCTTACGGTTAACCTCTGTTTTTCAAGGATTGGGTTATGCCCTACCTGTAACCTTAACTACAAATGATTCTATACTGAATATTCCAGGAATAGCAATCATGCTTTTGTTTTTACATGTTGTTTATAATCATCTTGCAACCCTACCTTTCTTTCTAAAGGTTGTATGACCACCTATGACTACCGTTGTTATGACTACCTTGTTAAGCCAAGCTTGCAGCCTCATCTTTGTTTCAGGGTGTCTTTAGGATTCACTTGCTATGATGATCTGCTCCTGTAGCCCCACCTACTTAGCCCACCAAATTTCCCATTTGGAAACCACTTACCCCTGAACTGTAAAAACCTTGTCTTTCTCACATGCAATGCTGACCTCTCAAATCCTACCTTAGTGAGAGGCAGCCCATGTACACTAATAAAAAAGCTTACTTTAATTAATTTGATCATGATGATTTGGGTCAGTGGTCTTTCTCCTCCCAACTTTAGGATTAACACCCACCTTCATCCAGTCATAGCAAAGCATACATTCTGATGTACTTCCTGCCTATATACCCTTCCTCTACATGTGGTCAAGTACATTCTGTGCAGTTGGGACGGTCAGCCTTGTTTACAGAAGTGAAAACATCTTACCTGATCAGACCCAGCATTTCAGGAATTTATCTGTCCTTAGGCAAGTGGGGCTTACAGGTTAGACATTCTATCAATCAATCAATCAATCAATCATCAATCAATCAATTAGTCAATCTACCTACTTATCATCTATCACATCTATCTACCTACCTACTTATCTATCATTGATATACTTACTTATCTATGATCCATCTATCTATCTCGATCTATCTATCTACCTACCTACCTACCTTTCTTTCTATCTATAAATCTCTTAAGCATAGTAACTTAAAATGTAACTTCAGCCATCACAGTTGTTTGGTCTTAATGTCGGAATGATGCCATGTTCCCTCCTTTCTGTTTTATGGACCAGTTCCAGGAGCATTATTTTTTCTTTTTTTGTTTTTTTTTTAAAAGGGTTTCTTCAATTCACCAGTGATTCCATCTAGTCCTGAGCTTTTTTTTTTTTTTTTTTTTTTTTTTTTTTTTTTTTTTTTTTTTTTTTTTTTTTTTTTTTTTTTTTTTTTTTTTTTTTTTTTAAACTTTATTATTTATTTATTTATTTGCCTTGGTGTTTGCCTGGAACTGGAACTACAGACAGCTGTTAGCTGCCATGTGGGTGCTGGGAATCGAACCCGGGTCCTCTGGAAGAGCAGACGGTGCTCTCAACCGCCGAGCCATCTCCCCAGCCCCTAGTCCTGAGCTTTTTATCTTTGAGACTCTTATTACTGCTTCTGTCTTGTTTATTATGGATCTGTTTAAGTTGTTGTAACTTCTTGATGTAATTTGGAGGGTAATATGTTTCTAGGTGTTTACCTATTTCTTTAGTTTTTAGTATTTTTGAAACTTAAGTTTTCAGAGTATTCCCTAAGGATTTCATTGGAATGAAATATCCTCTTTTCATTGCTTATTTCATTAATTCTGGCCTGCCCTGCTCTTTCTTTTGGTTGAAAAGGATTTGTTAATCTCTTGTTTTTTTTCAAAGAATCGCCTTTTTTATATTCTATATGTTGTTCTATTAGATTCCATTACATTAATTTCTGCCTTGATCTTTTAAAATTTCTTGCTACCTAATGTCTTTCTATTTGGCTTGTTCCTGCCCCCACCCCCCAGATTTTGAGTTGCACCATTAGGTTATTTATTTTAGAGTTCTCTGATATACTAAGGTAAACATTCATAATTACAAATTTTCCTCTTAGAATTCCTTAGCCATATCTCACAAGTTCTGGTTTTAGTGTTTTGATTTTTATTTGATTCTAGAAATTTTAAAATATCATGTCTCTTTTTTTCTCTTTAATTTTTTTAAAAGATTTATTTATTATGTATACAGTATACAGAAGAGGGTACCAGATGTCACTCATTATAGATGGTTGTGAGCCACCATGTGGTTGCTGGGAATCAAACTCAGGACTTCTGGAAGAGCAGTTAGCATTCTTAACCTCTGAACCATCTCTCCAGCCCCCACCTGTCTGTTTTTTTTCAATGACTCAATGATTCTTCAGTTTCTTCATTAAGTTTGGATAATCCATCTAAAGGTGAAAATGAGGTACTACGACTTGACTATTATTGTATCAGGACCTAGATGACCTTTTATGACCATTAGTGTTTGTTTATGATCTTGGAGGAAAAACAGATTGCCTAACAAATACTGAAGAAAAGTTATAAACTAAATTAGGTAAATGTATGAGGGGGGCTAAGAAATAAAAGTTTTTTTAAAAAAAATATGAAAAAGTAAAATTATCACTGAAGGTATAATTAAAATATAAAAAGAAGAAAGCTAAGGGGCAAAAGAAAAAAATAAAATATTGGAGAGGATTCTTTCTGACCCTTTGAAAACTGGGAATTTCCGCCTGTAAGAAAGGCAGGAGAGACAGCTGAACTTGTGAGCTCCTGTTCCTCTGAGTTCTCACTGGTATAGAGCCTTAGTAGACAAGTGTCTAAATCCTGTCAGACCTGTCTTCACTCCACTAGCTTCCGTTTCTTTGCATAACAGAGGTACTAACCATACCTCAATTTGCAAATCTGTGAGCTGGGTAGGCTCTTCTTCTACTATCTGGAGACTCCCTAGTTTTAACCTGGGGTGGTTAATGTTCTGGCATTGAGAGTGTCTCCCAAGTACATTGCGAGTGTTGGAAGCAACCACAGCACTGAGGTCTGTATGGGCAACTCTGTTTTTGTATTGTCAAATCCTAGACAGAATGAATCAGCCTGCTAGAGGGACGTCCGTGGCTGTGACTGGCCAGTGGTCTTTGGGGCTTCAGAGTTCTCAGGCTCTGCAGCAGTGAACCTCATGGCAAATAGAGTCATATACATCCACTGACCTCAGCCTTGGAACCGTCAGACTACAGAGAAAGCGTTCTCAGTTGTCGAGGTTTGATCCCAGACAAGAGGGAGGCCATCTTCCCCTGCCTGGGCCACATCTCTTGCTGCTCTTATTGCTATGTTTGGCAGCATCAGGCTCTCCTGATCCACGTATCTATTCTTTAACAATTAAAAAAAAAAAAATCGGGAGATAGATAATCAGGGGAAGAACCTGAATGATCAGAGAAGCTGCGGCAAAGTGACCAGTGACCTTTTATTCTGTTCCTCCATCCAAAAGACTGAGCCCTACTACTTCCTGTTTCTCTATCCATCTTCAGTCCTCCAAAACCTCTATGGTTAATTTTGATCAGCTGGTAGCTAGCTCCACCCACTGATTCAAAACAAACTTTATTGGCAGTCTCCAGAGCATCGGAATGCAATCAGAATATCACACAACACTCCCCTCTTCTCCACAGCTTCATCCTAAGGCTGTCTTTCATCCCAGAACAGTGGCAGTTTAAATTTAGGCTCCCCAACTTGAAATTGGCTTATTCCCAAACCTCCAGGATAGCTTAGTTTTGAACAATAGGTTCTCTTTCAAGAAGGTGGCTGATGGGGCTGGAAGATGGTTCAGCATTTAAGAACCCTTACTGTTCTTGTAGAAGACTCAGATTCAGGTCTCTCCACCTACACAGTAGCTCACAACTACCTGTAACTCCAGTTCCAGGGGATCAAACACTTTCTCTGACCTCCACAGACTCCTCCCACATGTGATGTATACAAACTCATAAAGGTGGACACACATGTGCACTAAATAAGTAAATACTGAAACAAAATGAGGAGGTGCCTGGCCTCAGTCCTCCACTGCTGACCATCTCACTTGAAGTCTTGTCAAAACCACAATGATTTGAGCCTTGTAGGGACTTGGAGTGTGTTTCCAGCAGGCCTGCCTGGCTCACCTTTTGTAAGGTCTTGGTCTCCCTCTCTGGGAGCTTCAGGATCAGAGCTGGGTTCTGCCTGACTTTCTTCTGTTACTGCCCTGTCCCATCTCTCTGCATCCTGTTCCAGCTATCTGCTGCTGACTCTGTGAATTTCTGAAGAGTTTTCTCTTTCTTTGGGATGGAGTCTGTTTTTACTTATCTTGATGCTTTTCTTTTATTGGGTCGCATGCAGGTAACTTCTAGTCTTCTGTCTTACCCAAGAAGTCTCAGTTCCTGTCTATTCTCTCAAAAGTGTGTCTTAAGCATCTACTCAAGAGGTTCTGTAGATTCCTGGCACGCCATGTGGTAGACCCAACATGGCCCCGGGTGAGATAAAAATTCCTAAAATATAGCAGCCATGTAGTAAAGCCAACATGGCACCGGCAAAACATGCCTCTTGCGGAGACACCATGTAAACACCGGTCTCTTTTCTTCTGCTTGTACCTACCTGACAACTCTCCTAAATAAACTCTCGTGTGACATCTCATAGTGTATGTGTCTGACCTCATGTGTGAAACCAACAGGTTCCTTGTAAATTTTTATGCTATAACAGATGGTTTTTAACTTAGGCCTACCTCTCTAGAGCCTTAGGCAAATCATTGTCTTGCCTGTCCCAATGGCTTATATCTTCAAGTAACTTTGTTACCTGGCGTTTCCAGGAAACCAAGGAATCTCCTAAGCCACATCCAGTTTTTTCTTTGACATAAGGCAGTGCTCACATCCGTGAGAGTTCAGAGCTGGCCACTGAGCCGTGCCCTATGAAGGAAGGTTCCCATGTGTACCTCCCCTCCTCTCTCTTTTTCTTTCTTTTTTTTTTTTTAAAAAAAACTTTATTTATTTATTGGCCTTGATGTTTTCCAGGAACTGGAACTACAGACAGTTGTTAGCTGCCATGTGGGTGCTGGGAATCGAACCCAGGTCCTCTGGAAGAGCAGACAGCGCTCTTAACCACTGAGCCATCTCTCCAGCCCCTCCTCTCTCTTTCTTTGTCTTCTCTTGGGAGCTCCCCCATTTCACTCTCCTTTTCTTCTTCTTCCCTTCCCTTTCTCTCTCTTCTTGCTATTATAATCATAATCTTTCTGTTAATCATAGCCATATTCATCTGACAATAAAGCTCTCCTCTACATAGAAAGAGTTTCCTGCTCTCTGCCGCTGCCTTCTGCTGTTTCCCCTCATTCTCACGTGCATCCACAGAAATCCACCACCAGATAACTGGGTATGTATGAACCATACCAAAATATGCACAAAATCTAACAACATCTGTTGCGATCCTAGCACTTTGAAGGCCGAAGGAGGCAAACTGTCAAGAGTTCAAGGCCAGTCTGAACTATATTATGGTATTCTAGGCCAGCCAGGACTGCTGATTGAGACCTGTCTCAAAATAAAATCTCTTTGGTAGCACTTGGTCACAGCAATGTTGGTACCAAGTTGAGCGCAGAACGGGAGTCAATCAATGTTGATATGACTTAAAATTCTAGGAACAATTCTGGACCATCTCAAGCAGAGTCATGGAAGCAAGGGTAGTGACTGGGGTGGGACAGGAGCTAGTCAAGACTGAAGGGGGTCTTAGAGAGATAAAGTCTGGAGAAGCTTCTGCGGAGTCATTTTAATTGCATCAAATGGGTCTCTGCTCATGTTGCCATCACTGCACCTTGAAGCAGTTGGTTGAATCTACAAACACAAGGAGAGCCTTTCCTTAGACTCTGAGCCTGTCTAAGAGCTTTCAGACGAAGTATGGGGAGTCTGCAGAGCCAGTGTCCTGACTGATAGCCTGGAGTCACCATTGCTTTGCCCAGCTGTGTACAGTGCTGCAGAGCCTGCATCCTCTGCTGGGGTGGGTACCAGAACTTAACTTATTTGGCCTACCCAACTATGAAATCTGAAACCACTTAAATCACCCAAGACCAGGGCAAGTTGACCCAAGATCAAAACTAAACAGGATGTGTTGAGAGCTGGTGAGTACTGTGTACACTTCCTACTGCAGCATGTGGTTTAAGTGCTATAAAACACAAAATACCTTTCTTTATTGAAAAAGCAATGCTTGTTTATAATTCTA
The DNA here is from genome assembly GCA_004025045.1 of Sigmodon hispidus. Classification (NCBI taxonomy): domain Eukaryota; kingdom Metazoa; phylum Chordata; class Mammalia; order Rodentia; family Cricetidae; genus Sigmodon; species Sigmodon hispidus. Next base: position 155,157 of record PVIH01003593.1, read on the forward strand.
ATAGTTAGAAAACAAAACTAACAAAAAAAATCACCTATAATCCCATGGTATTCTTTTTTAAAAAAAATATTTATTTGTTATGTATACAGTGTACAGAAGAGGGTACCAGATGTCATCATAGATGGTTGTGAGCCACCATGTAGTTGCTGGGAATTGAACCAGGACCTCTGGAAGACCAGTCAGTGCTCTTAAGCTCTGAGCCATCTCTCCAGCCCCAATCCCATGGTATTCTAATGTACATCTTCTATGTATCTCCTCCTCCCCTCCCCAACTCTTTTTTTCTTCCCTTCCTTGCTCCCTTGCTCGGCACTGTCTTCCTCTCTGCTGTTTTCATGGGCCAGGATAATTTAAGACAGCATCTCCCCATATGAGCAGGGTAAATCTAGGAACTGGCATGGCCCTGAGCTTAGCTGAAGGAGGAGGGTGGAAGAAGCCTGAGACTCCCTGCATCTCACTGTGTGGATGAAACACTTTCCCGGCTCTCCAGACAGCCCCAGTAACCCTGTTTCAGTGTTCAATGTGGTGGTAGGCTTTCATAGAAAGTGAGATCTTTCCACCATTTTATGAAGGCTCAACAGGAGTCACATGAGGAAGTACAGAAATAACACTGCTCTGAATAGTGTTTTATGTCTGTCCACCCCCCTAATTGCATTGTGGTCTTAGTTGAGTTGAGCCATCTAGGAGATGGAGGACATCGAATCTCAAGCACACTTCTGTGAGGATGGTCTAGGGTTACATGCTAAAGAAGAAGCAGGGCCGCTTAATGTGTAGAGCAAGGCGATTGGAGGAGAGGAAAAGTGAAGTGATGGGTGGGATTCACACGTATACCTCATCAAAAGACACATGTTCAGAAAATGGTGGCACTAGCATGATTAGTGGGTCATTTTTTATTGATGTTTTTTCATTCAATATATTTTTATTATATTTTTCCTCTTCCTCCAGCTCCTCCCAGGACCCCCCCCCATCTTCTTACCCACCCAAACTGGAAGGTAGAATTTTTGGCCCTTGGACATGAAAGTCACGAGTGTCCACTCGTGCGGAGCTGGGTGGGAGGCTGGCAGAGAGACAGTTCAGGAGACACCCTGATCAAGAGTAACATGTCGGGGCTGGAGAAATGGCTCAGTGGTTAAGAGCACCCTCTGCTCTTCCAGAGGACCCGGGTTCGATTCCCAGCACCCACATAGCAGCTAAGAACTGTCTGTAGTTCCAGTTCTAGGCAAACACCAAGGCAAATAAATAAATAAATAAATAAAGTTTAAAAAAAAAAAAGAGTAACATATCAGAGGATTTACATAGAGCAATACAGACTGTGGTTTAATCGTATCCGGATTAATTATGTGACCTCTAATGGTGGTGAATTTTAAAGTCAAGCAAATTGAAGCAAAGCAAATAATGAAAAGCAACAGAAACGGTTTAAATATAAATAGTTTATGGATCTAACTCAGTGGGAAATAGAGAGCCGACAACAAATTGTTAGTCTCCAGGAAGGAGGAAAAGCCGTCTCTTGTCGAGAAAGAGTGACAAGAGCAGCGGAATGAGCCGGAGCTGGGGTGGTAAACACAGGCTGGGACATTTAACTGTCACATCTGACCACTGCACTCAACTTGAAGAAGCCATAAAGATCATTGTCCCAATTGTCAGTTAGGGTGACATCTTCAAAAAGAAACCAGGATGGAAGATTGAAATGGAACAACCAGGGCAGAGGCAGGGGACTTGGTTCATGTCCTCAGCCTGAAGCTGAAACGCCCTCAGTGTCAGCGTTAGGGGACTTTGATCTCTGGCCCGATTCTCAGATGATTTTAGGTTTCTCTTTAAGCCAGGGTAATGATGACAGCAGGAAGCAGAAACTGGTCAGTCAAGGCAGGGACTCCTCATCCCAACGCTGTGGTTCCAGGAACACTGTTGCCGGAGGCAGGAACAGCCTAGGTTCTGCCTCCTGCTTTGTGTCCTAGGAGAGCTTTTCTGGTTTGCAACCAGTGGGTCACGGCCGCTTTGAGGGCCGCATATCAGATATTACATTTCGGTTCACAGCAGTAGGAAAATGATAGTTAGAAGTAGCAACAAAACAATTTTATGGTTGGGCGTCACCACAACATGAGGGATGAAGCAGAGAGGGAGAAGGGGAGGGGGAGGGGAAGGGAGGGAGAAGGAGGGAGGGAGGGAGAAGTCATTTGAACTCTTCCTGCCTTTGAGGGGCTTGGTTGGTGACTGGGTGACTGGGGTGGCTGGGGTGGCTGGGGTGACTGAGGTGGCTGGGGTGACTGGGGTGGCTGGGGTAGCTG
>PVIH01003594.1:0-76337 GCA_004025045.1 Sigmodon hispidus
CGGGTTCGATTCCCAGCACCCACATGGCAGCTAACAACTGTCTATAGTTCCAGTTCCAGGCAAACACCAAGGCAAATAAATAAATAAAGTTTAAAAAAAAAAAAAAAAAAAAAAAAAAAAAAAAAAAAAAAAAAAAAAAAAAAAAAAAAAAAAAAAAAAAAAAAAAAAAAAAAAAAAAAAAAAAAAAAAAAAAAAAAAAAAAAAAAAAAAAAGAACTCACTATGTAGCCCTGGCCAATTTGGAATCATGGTTATGTGGATCATGCTGGCCTCAAACTCACAGAGATTCTCCTGCCTCAGCCTTCTCAGTATTGGGAATAAAGGTGTATGTCACCAAGCCTGGCCATCGACTCTTAATATGCATCACCTGATACCAATTTGGGCTTTCTGGTTTCACATTATGATCAAACATAACCAAATGACCATTTCTGCAAGCAGCGAGGCACCTTCTTTTTTTTTTTTTTTTTTTTAAAAAAACTTTATTTATTTATTTGCCTTGGTGTTTGCCTGAACTACAGACAGTTGTGAGCTGCCATGTGGGTGCTGGGAATCGAACCCGGGTCCTCTGGAAGAGCAGACGTTGCTCTTAACCGCTGAGCCATCTCTCCAGCCCCAGCGAGGCACCTTCTACCTTTAATTCATTGAGCTTCTGGGTACTTGTGCTTCCTGAGCAAGACTGATATTACCAGATGCTGCATCTAGAATCACTTGCAATAGAGGACAGCAATAAGACCCTGGGTCCTGGATTGCAGTACATTGAGCTCCACAGAGACAGCACCAGGGCAAGCAAAAGCCGGACGGGCACTGGGCGACTTTGTGCCTCTCAGAGGAAAATCAACTAAACATGGGTAAAGGAGATCCTAAGAAGCCAAGAAGCAAAATGTCCTCATTTGCATTCTTTGTGCAAACTTGCCAGGAGGAACATAAGAAAAGCATCTAAATGCTTCTGTTAACTTCTCAGAATTCTTGAAGAAGTGCTCAGAAAGGTGGAAGACCATGTCTGCTAAGGAAAAGGAAAAATTTGAAGACATGGCAAAGGTTGACAAGGCTTGATATGAAAGAGAAATGAAAACCTACATCCCTCCCAAAGGGGAGACCAAAAAGAAGTTCAAGGACCCCAATGCACCCAAGAGGCCTCCTTCAGCTTTCTTCTTCTTCTGTTCTGAGTATCACCCCAAAATCAAAGGAGAACACCCTGGCTTATCCATCGGTGATGTAGCAAAGAAACTGGGAGAGATGTGGAACAACACTGCTGTGGATGACAAACAGCCCTATGAAAAGAATGCTGCCAAGCTGAAGGAAAAATATGAAAAGGATATTGCTGCTTACAGAGCTAAGGAAAACCCGATGCAGCAAAAAAGGGGGTGGTCAGGGCTGAAAAGAACAAGAAAAAGAAGGAAGAGGATGATGATGAATAAGTTGGTTCTAGTGCAGTTTTTTTTTTTGGGGGGGGGTCTACAAAGCATTTAACCTCCCTGTACACAACTCACTCTTTTTTTAAAAAAAAAAATTGAAATGTTAAAAAAAAAGATCCTGGTTCCTCAAATATTTTAGATGAAGTCTCTGTGTTCTTAGCAAAGAATATTTGTTTCTAGAGAATAAATGATCGCAAGAGAAATGAGATTTGGCTCAAGTTGCAGCCTTCACCTTTCCAACACAGTTGGCTGATTGGCTGCTACTGGAGCCCTGGCCATACACTTCCAGAGATTCCTAAGGTAGTACCTAGTCATTGTCCAAGGACCATCAAATACTTCTCATCATTCATGGGGCGGGAGAGAAAGGATAACTCTGAGTATGCTGCCTGAGCCACAGAAATCAAAAGGGGCACAATGGTTCATGAGCCCCTCTGGTGATCAGGGTACTCAAGTTCTGCTTGCCAAGACCTTTCTCTTTTGGCTAAGACTCTTAGGTCCTCTTAGAGCAGTGGTTCTCAATCTGTCAGTTGTGACCCCTTTGGTGAAACTCTATCTCCAAAAATATTTGCATTACAATTCATAGCAGCGGGGCTGGAGAGATGGCTCAGCAGTTAAGAGCACTGACTGTTCTTTTCAGAGGACCTGAGTTCAATTCCCAGCATCCACATGGCAGCTAACAACTGTCTGTAATTCCAAGATCTGATACCCTTACACAGTTATATATACAGGCAAAGCACCAATTCACATAAAATAAAAATAAATATTAAAAAAACAATTCATAGCAGCAACAAAATTACAGATATGAAGTAGCAACAAAAATAATTTGATGGTTGGGGGTCACCACAACATGAGGAATTGTATTAAAAGGGTAAAGCATTAGAAGGTTGAAAGCCACTGCCTTAGAGCACAGACTCTGAACTGATCATCAAGTGGCCATTTGGCTGCCCTAGTGCTATCCTCTTGGCATTTCAAGCCTCTCGTACTCCATACCCCTACTCAAACTGAAGTACATGTGACTAAGTGTGGTTCTCTAAGTGGACCTTCATCCTGGCCTAAGACTCTCCTCCACCAGAAAAGGATGCAACCTCAGCCCCTTAGTGCCAGTCACAGACTCACAGTTGCTAGCATGTTTATTGATGGTACCACCAGGCAGGCAGTATGCATAGCATACATAGGAGAGCCCAGAGCCAGCCCAGCACCTAGAACGGTGTGGAGGGTACTGGCAGACACCAGGATATGGACTGTCCGTGCCCCATAAAACCTATTCCTGAGGTACTGTTCAGATCTTGGCCAGAGTAAAGTGTGTGTCAGTCTGTTCCTCCTGGATAGGGATCCTGAAGCTATTTCCCCCTAGGAGAAGCAAAGAAGGAAAAAACAGTGAGAAGGTGTATCTCATTCCTCTAGGAAGTAAGCTTTATGAAGCCTACAGTGGATACTTACCGTAGGGTTTGGGAGTATCAGGCAACCTCCAAGCCTTTCGGAACAGGTACAAGGCCAGCAGAACAGTCAAGGGAACCAACAGGCCTAGACCTAGGCCTAGGAAACCAGCAAATGCAGGGCCTATGAGGAGAAGCTAACTGAGTGAATTCACTCACCCTCACCTTCTCTCCCTTATCTTCTACTGGGCCAGTGTCTCTTACCCCTAGGAGCCACCAAGGTGGGTGCAGAGGTCAACTGAGAAGTCCTGGGCCAGACTGTGGTGGACTGGACAGTGGTCGGCCTAAATGTAGGACCCTGAGTCTCCCAGAGCAATGTGTCTGGGAGGCTTCTGTCCTCACAGACTGTGTCCAAGCTGGCATTGGCTGGTTGTCTGGTCTGCTTTCCAGTTAAGGTACAACTGTGGGATGAGGGTGTCGATTAGCTAGAGACAATGGTGGAAATGGCACTGGGTCACCCTCAACTCTGCCAAGATCTCCCCCCAAGCCACATACCTATCTCTGTTTCTGTCTTCATCCTGTTTCCATCCCTGTCCTGCTCCTAGATAGGGTTCTACACTCTCAAATCCCACCCTATATTTCTCTAGCCCTCTAGAGAAGAACCACAACTTGAGAGCAAACATGTTCCTACCTACAGTCTAGACTAAGATCTCACATGCCCCCATTCCACTTTCAGGGCTCCCACAGGGGATGTCAGAAGATCCCATGGACCATGGATTTATGTTCTCTGAACTGGTCCATCACATATTCATCTAGACACCCAGCTCTTAAATGCCCAAACCTTTCTGGTTCCATTCCTTCCACAACTCCAGTCATCTGTGTTCTAGCCAGCCACAATACTCACTTGGTCCAGGGCTTGCAGGCCTGGTTGTTGCCTGGAGAAAAGTGGCCAGGAGGGCAGGGTACACAGTCTGCAGCAAAGACATAAGTCAGCCTTGTGATGCTACTACGTAGGCCCTGGATGTTGAGGCTGCTGGAGGTGGGGCCTGAAGGGAGGGTTAGTGCACATTCTCCAGTGCAAGTAGATGGGAATATTGGTCTCTTCAAGCTCTTTCCTTCCCACATGCCTCCCATTGGCACTGACCCAAGTCTTTGTATGACCCATTGGAAGAGGGGCTTTTAACCAAGACTAGATGGAGAGATCCTGGAAAGGTGACAATGTATGAAGTGGAAACATGTCTTGTTTATACCATTATCATGAAAGGATAGCTAGCACACATGGATCCTGACCACCTCACATGCACTGGCCATGGATAGACATGAATCTGCCTGGTGTAGGGGGCCACCCTGAGGCTTACCAACTCCAGGCTTGTGGCTGCTGTCTTGCCGGGGTTGGGTGCCTGGCCTGCACTGGCAGACAGTATCCTGAGTAGGTGTGCAATTCTGCTTGAGTTCACTCCCACTTCCTAGGGAAGATCAGGTAGAGACTGTGAATGAGGCTTACCTAGCCCTGACCTATGGACAAGACAGGGCAAAATGGACTTGCCTCTCTTTAGTGGCACAGGAACAAAGTTGGAGTTGAGGGAACTATGTAGCCTGACTTAAGGCTTCTTTCCTAAGACCCTCTCCCTGGATACTCTGTTCCTCCTGGTCAGGAAGCCCTGTAGAAAGCTACTGAGCCAGCACAGGACAGTTGAGGTTTCCCTTTTCTATCTTTCCCCAACCTGTCTCCAGCCTACAGCATCTGAATGAGAACCCTCAGATACTCTCAAGCTCCATACCAGGGCCTTACCTACTAGGATAGCTTGGGCAAGGCCAAATGACCAACAAATGTTCCACCCCAGTTCCATACTGCCCTGGCTGAGCCTTCACCCTAGAGGACAGAGGTGCTCCCTCAGAAATGCCCTGACTACTAAGGATCCCTTAGTGAACAGGATTCATTATGGCTTGGAGTTACTTCTGAAATCATATGAGAAATATGGGCATCCACTGTAGCTACTTCCTTGCTGGGATGGCCAGTGAGTCAGGGTAGGAGGAGCTCACGTTGGTTGCACTGTGTACATTGCTTGCAGTTTTCATAATTGACTGCCTCATTGTAGAAGCCAGGTTCACATGGGTGGCATACAGTGTCCCTGGTGCCATCACAGCGGCTCACCATACCATTGCCTGTAGTAGAGCCCAGAAAGTTAAACAGGTCAGCTAAAGCCCAGGACTGTGGAGATACAGCACCCTCGTTCCTACAGGACCAGCCTCTTGGTTGGCTTTGTCTCAGGCTTGGGACAGGATCCATGGAGTATCACCTGTGACATCACCTGAATTCATTTACCCCCAGGATGTTTGCACCTGTGTCTCCATCATTGTCCCCCAAGAATCATTCCTCTCCTCCCTGCCATTACATCCCAAAGCCAGGCCACTCACCTGGCTGGCACTCATGACAGCATCTGTGACCATTGGGGTAAGTATCTTCAACACAGTTAAGCCTGGTTGCAACTCCAAGTGTGACTCCCAGAAGCAGAAGTGCTGTGGGCTGCTGAACCCACACATACATCCTTGTCTGGGCTGTGCCTTCACAGAAGTCTGGGGTTTTTCCTTGCAGGATGTGGCTATAAGAGTTATGGGGGAGGGGCGAGAAGAGTAGGCGGAGAGTCAGGAAGATATGTGAGCATGTCTTATAACTGTGTTCCTGTAATATATATGGCACAGGTACAGAGTCCCACAACAAGCTAGGAAGTGCTTGGGTCCACTGGGGTGGGTGAAGGGAGGTGCAGATACCCAACGTATGCATATGGAGACACACAGCAAAACACAAGCATGCACAAAGGTATTTAAAAAAAAAGATTTTATTTTTAGTCATATTTTTCTTTCAGGGGGTAGATATAATAATACCCAAAGAGGTCAGAAGAGCTAGAGTTATAGGCAGTTGCAAGCCACAACACGAATACTAAGAACTGAACTTGGGTCCTCTGCAAGAACACTTGCTTTTACCACTGGGCATGATAGTACACTCCTTTAACCCCAACATTTAGGAGCCAGAGGCAAGCAGCTCTGTCTAATTTACATAGTAAGTTTCAGGACAGCTAGGTCTACGCAATAGACTTTAATCTCAAAAACAACTCCCTTCAAAAAAAAAAAAAAAAAAAACAGTACAAGCTTAACTACTAAGTCATCTTTCCAGTGTGAACAGAGTTTTTTTTAAACCGCCCTTTTTTGTAGTACTGAGAACCTAAATTCTTTTTTTTTTTTAAAAAAAAACTTTATTATTTATTTATTTATTTATTTGCCTTGGTGTTTGCCTGGAACTGGAACTACAGACAGTTGTTAGCTGCCATGTGGGTGCTGGGAATTGAACCCGGGTCCTCTGGAAGAGCAGACGGTGCTCTTAACCGCTGAGCCATCTCTCCAGCCCCCAACCTAAATTCTTTTACTGAGCTAAAATCCATAGTCCTCTTCATGTTTTAATTTGAATAGTTTTACTAAGCTGCCCAGGTTGCTGATATTTTAATTTATTTTGTAGCTCATGTTTCTCTCTCTCTCTCTCTCTCAGATTTAGTACCAGGAGATGGTGGCACAGGGCTACACAGAGAAACCCTGTCTTAAAAAAAACCATTAAATAAATAAACAAATAAAGTTTATTTTTAATTGTGTGCATGTGTCTGTAGGGAATATATGCATGTGGTGCCCAAGGAGGCCAGAGGTGTCTGATCCTCCCAGAACTGGAGTTATAAGCATCTGTAAACTGCCTGATGTGGATATTGGGAACCAAATTTGGGTTCTGGCAAGTGCTCTTAACCGCTTAACATTTTTATGACCTTGAACTTCTCATCATCTTGCTTCTATCTCCCAAGTGCTGGGATTACAAGTGTATCACAGCCTCAACACAGGCTTTCTTTTCTTACATACAAACTACTGCACTGAAGGAGGAAATGGGATAACAGGGAGGCAGTGTCTTTATCACACATTTAAATTGTGACATGACATAATTATCAATTCCCAAATTAATTGGAAAGGTGCATGATAGCTATGCATAGTGGTGCACACCTGTAATCCCAGTTTTCAGGAGAGAAAGGTATGATGACTGCAAATTCCAGGCCAGCCTAGATTACAGATGAAGTCTGTTTTTTTTAAAAAAAAAAAAAAAAAAAGTGCAGGGATAGTCCTGCTGCAGAATGAGATACAGGACTGGGGCTGGAAATCCCCCACCCAAGATCACATGTGAAAGCAGAAGTCCCCAGCCCTCTTATGGAAACTCCTAACCTGGAAGGTCAGGTGGGCTAGGAAGTAGGTGGAAGAAGCCTGAGTGGGCAAGGGGTCACAGAGACTACCCTACCCATGCTTCTGAAGTACAGTGAAAGTCGTGGAGAGGAACCCTCAGGGCATCCTGGGCAGAAAGGCAGGTGAAGTTCACATGAGGTACTGGTAAGCACTCCACTCTAAGCTATCCTTCTTCCCCTCAGAATTCTGTTGTCCTTGGCTGTCACACCTGGCCAAGCTTAGCATCACCACACAGGTGAACAGAAGTACAGAGAAGACTGGATGTGCCCTCCATTTCCAGAGACTTCTTTTGGAGAATTGGTAGGGGATAGCAGGCCCCTTCTGCTTGAAGCTACTTCTGTCCAGAACCACATTGAAACTGAGTAGCTTGCATGGTACTGCAAAGATCACTGGCAGAAGTTGGCCTCGTTGTACCCACTAGGCTGGTTCTCCTAAAAACTGCAAGGGAGGCCACAGCTCTGGGCTACTTAGCACTAGGGGTTAGATCACTTCAGATTAACAAGATAAGGGATCTAAAGCAACTCCCACAGGATGCTGCCCCCTGAGTATCAGAATGGAAGTCATCAGAATCTTTCGCAGGCCTGGTGCTATTACATTTAACAACTACCTGCCAGGTTATCTACCTGGCTTCCAGGGCTGCACTACACCTTCACCTGAAGACAGGGTCTTGGATGCCACTTCAGCTGTGACATTCCAGGTCAAAGCTATGGGCAAGAGCAAGATGGTGGTCAAATCTGACAGTCTGATACAGCTAAGAGGTCCACATTCCAGAGCAGTGTGTCCTACTACTCTGGGATACACTGGGATTTGCTTGTCCACATTATCTTTGAGTTCTGAAGTCTCATCTTCACCTAGAAACCAGCTCAGGTACCATCAAACTCCACTGACTATTGGGGAACAATGCTCTACCCCTACTACTCCCAATACATCACCCAAAAGTAGGTTCCTGTGGTAATCAGAGTAGACCTAGGATTGTGATGAGGTATCAATTGTCCTGACACGTTTGCTCAATCCCTTTTTAATACTAAGGCAGTGGCCCTGAGCACAAAAACAAACCTTCAAGAACACTGGTCCTGGGACCTTGATCTGTTTAGCCTCTGCTAAGGATCTCAGCCTCAAGGCCCAACTTGATCTTGATCCCATATAACATTTCTCATTAATGAAGTCCCATTACTCTTCCATGTCTTGCGTTCAGATTCTATTTTCATTCTACCATGAGGAGAATCCATGTTTATCAGATGTTATGAACCTATTTAACCAGAGTCCACCTCAAAAGCTTCTAGTGTAAGCTACCTAGCCATAATGTTTTCCTTTTTCATCTAAAGAATGACAATGTGTTGCTGAGCAGTGGTGGCACATGCCTTTCTTTAATCCTAGTACTTGAGAGGCAGAGGCAGGTAGATCTCTGAATTCCACGATAGCCAGGACTACATAAAGGAACCCTGTAAAGATAGCAAGAAAAAGGCAGAGAACTTGAGAAAAAGGCAATTCTATTTTAAAATAATGATTCTTGTGACAACAAGTATCTGCACTTTCTATACTTTCTCATAGGGGAGGGTGGGATCCTGCAGGGTTCTGAGGAGTTTGAAATCCTATCCCAGTGACCTACCAGACCTTACCAAGGAGGCAGCACCTGCAAAATGGTGGGGCTGATTACTTCCAGAGAAATGTGACCTAATTTTATGTTAGTCTTTCAGTTTTGAAGGAAATTGCAAGAGTTGCACTTATTTCCCACAGTGTGGTGAGCTCATTGGAGGGGCCTGGCCCAGAGCTCCTGGCCCTGATGCATGCAGCACCCTCACCTGAACCAACCACATCAAGCAGTAGAATGTAGCAATTGAGAGAGATTTGGTCAAGCAAATGCAGTTCAACCCATGACCGGTACAGAAGGGCTGCTGTCTTAGACACATGCTGGAGAGAACACATAGCCTATTAAGCATATCTTTAATAAATCTGGGCCACGCTGTGGTAGGAGTGGAGCTAGAGCACATGGACACAGAAGAAGAAAGAAGATTCTGGGATAGCACTTTTAGGGCTCATGGTAGCTCCCAGACACAAGGAAGGTAGCATTTCAGTCCCACTCCAGGACCTAGTCAACCACAGGTCTCACTAGACCACAGGCCCCTCAAGGTGTAGAAAGGGTCAGACAGAAAACTGGCGGCCTGGCCTCAGTTGAGGGTTGAGGAGCATGCTCAGAATTCCTCATGCACATTGCGGGCATAGTCCATCAGCTTGCTGCCAGTGAAGAACTCGCTATACTTGAGAATCTCCTCAGGCTCCAGGTGGTGGTTCTGGTTCTCATCAGCAATGGCAATCATCTGCTTGGCTTCATTGAGGGCATTGTATTCATTCATGGGGTCCATGTAGTTCTGTGAGATCCATACATTAAGTCAGTGGTCTATACCTGACCTGACCACTCTATCAACAGAGAGGCCCTGTGCCCACAACCTACATACTAGCCCGGAGGTCACTTCAGAGGTGGGGCTAGTATGTGCTTTCTCTTCTGGTCCTATACAGAAGAGGCCTTAAGAATCCCTTAACACAGGGCTGAGGATGTAGTTCTATGATAGAACAATTATTTAACATGTTTAAAGGACTTCATCCTGAATACCAAAACGAATTCCCAGATGCCGCCCATAGACTAGGGAGTTGCTTTCTAAAGGCCAATAGCTTATAGTCAACAGGTTTCACAAGATCTTCTCATCTCTTCAATCTGAGTACTAATGCTGATGCCCATTGTCTCAGGTCATCATGTAGGCAAGCCCCCTTTCCTTTGGGACCTTACTATCAGATTAGCCTACAGCCTCCAAACCCAGGGCCATTCCTGAAACACATCAACATTCATAAACACCCTTGCTCACCTCCAGTTCCTCCATGGTCACGATCCCATCATGGTCGGAATCAATAAGTTCCTCAAACTCTTTCTTCCTGTCATTCACCCAATTGTCATCAATGTCTTGGCCTTGCTGGTTCTCAACAGTGCCCACAGGCAAGGAGATGAACTCAGGCAGAGATAGCTGCTTATCACCATCCTGGTCTATAAATAAAGGGTTGGAGAGAGGTAGTGTTCAACTTGGGCTTTACCTAAAACTCACTAAGTACCACTTAAGAACCTCCTTAGAAACCAAAACCGGACAAGTCCACCTACCCTGGGGCTTGGTATCCCTTTCAACAGTGTAGTGATCGCAGCCCATTGGCCACCCTCAGACCTAGAACAGTGTCATAGTGGGGACAGGTCTTACCCAAGTCTCGAACAATCTCCTTGACCATGAACTTGAGCATGCCTCGGCTATGTTCAGGGTGAAGGAATGAAAGGAACTCATCCTCAGTCAGCAGCAGGTCTGCAGGTGGATTGTCTGCCTGATACCAGCGACCTTTGAGATTCTCAAGGACTTCCTGTGCTGAGAGAGGCACATTTGTGAATACTTAGGCATGCTGGACACTAATACAAGCACCCACAAGGTTTTACTTGAACTCAAGAGGGCCATCATTTGCCAGGCTCAAGACTAAGGGTACTAGCCCACCTGGAAGAGCCTTGGAAGGGGAGCCTGAACACTGTCTAACCCAACTTCCCTGCACACTCCAAGCTGTTTATTCCTCATTAGAAATGGAAATTTCACCGAACTGAGGCTGACTCACCCTTATTGACGTCTATAGGAACAAAGGAGTCATTTTTGTTCCTTTCTGTATTTTTCATGTGCATTATCATTCGGAGAACACAGAACGCAGAAAACTCAGTTTCTAGAAATGACTGAGGTAGTGAGCAAAGCTTCACATGGACTCTAGAAATGATTGCCTATGCATCCTCTAATGTTTTCCATATTCCCAGAGAGGAAATAAATCTTTTCCTATCTGGGATTCAACATAGTGACTATGTCCCATTGCCTAAGCTTCCAAGTTGCTCAGCTCCAGGAACCATAAGAATCCATAACTGCCTTCATGCCAAGGGCCAGGGGAGTATACAGCAGGTGACAATTAGTGTTTAATAAATTGATCCACCAGACGTTTAATTCTCTGATGGGGAGGCCCACCTGGAAGAGCTGTGTGGTCATTGACTGTTAATGAACAACCATTTTGTCTGTAACTTTCTTAGGTGCCACTGTTATGCCTTCCTAATAAGAACAGCTATGTGATTCTTTCTATAGTCCACTGGTAGTATGTTTTACATCTCTAGGCACACTTATAGGTATGGACAGTCAGGAAAGTTGATCTCTGATATATAAAAATATACCATAATATTCTTTTTTACCGACACAGAAAAGTAACAGTGCTTTCCATAATATTCTTTTTTACTGACACAGAAAAGTAACAGTGTTTTCACTCTCAAAGACAATTAATCTTAGACTTCAGAACAAATTCAAACAGACTAAAACTGCCCCTGCAGAAAATATACAAAGACTAATTTCCAAATGATGTTTATTGCTAAATCAAGGCCAGGCTATTTTGAGATCTACCCCCCTGCAATAGTTGACTTTCCACATGTACCCTGACTTCTCAAGCTTCAGTTTACTAACTGTTATTGTTAAGTCCTAAATTTCAATGTCATTCTCTGTCTAGGAAAAGGTTACATGCAAGCATTTACACTGGCTGGTCTTTGTGGTGTTTACTAGTCTGAGAAAAACTGTATAACTTCATGTGTTATAAGAATAATTTGGACCCTGGAAATGTAACATATAATTGTCTAGAGTTTGGCTGAGGAGGCAGGAAGCAGTGGCTATGTACAGGGGAAGAGAAAAGGAGGGATGAGTACATATGAATTAGAGTGTGTAAGAGCAGCAGCAATGTAGGAATAAAGCTATGCAGAATGTGAGTGTATGTGTGCTGAGTGAGAGAAGAAGCCTAAAGAGGTGAGAGGTATGTGAGAGAATGAATGAATGGATGAAAAAAAACCATTTATGTGTGAGTGTATGTGTGAGAGATAAAGCTGTATGAAAGAGCTGCTGCTACATACAGAAACTATGCAAAGAGCTGTATCAAAGTGTGTAAGAACCATGTAAAATGTTATATGGCGAGAGAACTATGTAAGTAAGATAACTAACTATGGATGAGAGAATGAATGAGCAAAGAGTGAGTAAATGATGTAGAAGAAGCATGTGTGAGTGATAAGGCTATATGAAAGACCTGTTGCTATGTATAGGAACTGTGCAAAGAGCTGTATAAGAGTATGTAAGAACAATGTAAAGTGTTATATGGTAGGAGTGTTACGTATATGAGATGAATAGCTATAGCTGTGTGGAGATTTATAACTATGTGGAGGCAAGGAAGATGAAGCTACATAAAAAAGAAAATGTAGAAGAGATGTGTAGACATGTAGAAATAGATATAATTCTATAGAAATGGTTCTTATCCCTTTGCTACTCTGGGGCATTTCTCCTATTACCCTGGAGTAAATTGTGGAAACTGGTCTCATAGTCCACGTTACCTTCATGCCCTTTACCCCACTGTCCCAAGTCTACCTCTGGCCACATTCTGACTGTCGCAGCCTCTTCAAGACCCACTAAGTACCTGATCACCAGAGACAGTCCAAGTGCCCTTCATGCATAGTATTTCTTGTTAATCTAAACTGACTAACAAATGACGGAAAATGGAATACATTTGCACAATCCTGTAGTCCAAGCCTTAGGAGGCTGCAGCAGGCAGCTCATTTGAATGGTTGTTTCAAAAAGTAAAAATAAGAACAAAAAAGTGATAGAAGGCAGACTTCTCTATCAAGACTCCCATACCACCATGCACTGAGGGTGACCTACAGACATTATAAAAAGGAGATTATAAAGGATAGTCTCTAGAACCCTACCAAATGCTCAGATCACTCCAAACAATCAAAAGCCATTCAGAGGGACGAGATCAGAATGTGAATATACAAGCTATAACTGTTTTAATGATAAATGTCCCTCATAATCTAGGGCACTTGAATACTTGATCCCCAGTAATGCTATCTGGGGAGGTTTAGGAGGTATGGCCTTGTAGGAGGAAGTACATTAATAGGAGCAGGCCTTGAGTTGATAGCCTCACTTATTTCCAGTTCATGCTCTCTACTTCATGCTTTCAGCTTCCTGCTCCTGCTACCATTCTGGACTCTAACCCTCTGGAACCATAAGCCCAAATAAAGTCCTTTTTGTATGTTGCCTTGGTCATGGTACTTTATCATAGCAACAGAAAAGACTAATAGAGAAGTTGGTACAAGACAGAATGGTGTTGCTATGAAGAAACTAACCTGTTGGTTTAGGGAACAATGTGGAAGATCTGGGAATTTTGGACTCAAAAAATGTGTCGTGTGAACACTATACCCAGCACTTAAAAGGGCATTACAGTAGGAGCCTGGAAGACAGTAGTGCTGGGAGCAACGCTGTCCGTGGAGGCCCAGTTCAAAAAGATTCAGAGGGACACAATATAAGCAACTGGGCTAGAGGACATTCTGATAATATTTTGGCAAATAATATGGCTGTCTTTTGCCACTGTCTTTAGAACTTGCCCAAAGCTCAATTTTAAAGTAATAGAAGCTGGAGACTATCTAGTGATTAAGAGCACTGACTACTTTTCTAGAAGACCCAGGTTCAATTTCCAACATCCATATGGCAACTCACAACTGTGGTGGGATAATGCTCTGATTCACTATAAAGTTTTGTCATTTGAGCTGATTTAATAAAAACACTGATTGGCCAGTAGCCAGGCAGGAAGTATAGGCTGGGTGACCAGAGAAGGAAAATTCTAGGAAGAGAAAGAGTGGAGTCAAGAGATGCCAGCAAGCCTCCAAGCAAGAAGGATATACATGTAAAAATGAGATAACAGGCCACAAGTCACATGGCAATGCATAAACAGAAATATGAAGTATTTTAAGTTTAAGAGTTATCGAGTAATGAGCCTGAGCTACCAGACTTCTGAGTCAATTATTTTGGAAGCAGCTGCCAGGTATTTGGGTACAAGTGGGCAGGAAAGAACATCCAACTACTCACAACTGTCCTTAATTCCACTTCAAAGGATCTGATATCCTTTTCTAGCTTCCTCGAGCAACAAGAATGCACATGATACATATACATTTATGAAGGCAAAACATCCATATATTACATATATTTAAAAAAATGGACTACTTTCTCTGGTGAAGTTTTTTTGGTTGGTTGGTTTTGTTTTTCAAGACAGGGTCTGTTTGTGTAACAACCTTGGTTGTCCTGAAACCCACTCTGCAGACCAGGCTGACCTCAAACTCAGATATCTACCTGCCTTTGCCTCCCAAGTGCTGGGATTAAAGGTATATGCTAACACTGCCATCTTAATGAAGATTTTAAGACAATAAAATATTCAATCTGTGGTGTGCTTATTAATGCTTATACAGGTCTACAAAGAAAAAGAACAAGTGGAGAAGAAAGAAATACAAAATGTACAGTTTAGAGAAAAAAAAAGAACTAAGGAACTTAATGTCACAACCAAGACATACACTGGAAGAAGAGCTTGTAATTTGTTAAAGAGACAAGTGTCATAAAGAGAGACACTTTATGACACTTGTCTCTTTATGCCTAACCCTAACCCTAATCTGCACTGAAACAAAGGGAAGGGTGCTTTTCTTTTTTTTTTTTTTAAAAAAAAAAAAAACTTTATTCATTTATCTATTTGCCTGGAAGTGGAACTACAGACAGTTGTTAGCTGCCATGTGGGTGCTGGGAATCGAACCCGGGTCCTCTGGAAGAGCAGACAGTACTCTTAACCGCTAAGCCATCTCTCCAGCCCCGGGAAGGGTGCTTTTCATGGAAAGATCCTACTCAGTTAAGCTTCCAACTTATAAAAGGAAAAGGCCTAAAAAATTTTCTGCTCCTAGAAAAATAAAATTAAAACTACTACTAATGTGGTTCAAGGGAGAACCATTCCAAACAGGCAGCTGAACTTTGTAGTGTCAACCATGTGGTACTGGCTTTAGAAGTATAAGAGATCCAAGAGTAAAGAAGTGATAGATTCTTCCTCTACAGTCCCAGAAAGTTGCTGAGGCCACGCAGCTTATAGCAGGAAGGTCCTTGTGTGAGGCCCTGAGAGAAGACAACCAAGATTCCTGTGAGATTATAGTTGACCTTGTTCAGTCAGCCCAAAAGAGAATGTCTGTTGGGACAGCCTGTCTCCCTTTGGGTAAACAATTTCAGGTAGGAGTACAGACCCACACATAGTCCCCTACAACTACAACAACTTTTTTATTTCCAACCCCCTCATCTCACCCCTATAAAGGGTTACAGCCAACTTTTCCCCCCAGCAGACCCCTAAATTTCCCACAAGAAATACACTGCCTCTGTGTGTATTAATAAACAGTGCATCATCTACTGAAGTTCAGATTTTGATCCTTTTCTGGCTTGAGTCTCTTTACCCTGCCTCAGAAAGCTAACAATTGGGAGGTGAGTACAGTGGCACACACTTTTGATCCCAGAACTAGGGAGGCACAAAAAGGTGAATTTCTGTGAGTTCAAGTGTAACTAGGGCTTAAGAGACCCCTGCCTCAAACAAACAAACAATAAATTAATAAATAAATTAAAACTATGGGGGGTTTTGAAGTTGGACACTATTGCCATGGGAGTCTCCAAGAGTCAGGAAAAATAAAAAACAAAAAATAGCTATATGGGCCAAGTAATAGTACACATAATTTTAACCACATCTCTCCTGCAAATCTCTCCTTGCTTAATAAGCCTTCCCAGAGACCATGAAAAATAGACAGAAAGGCCATATTGTGGTTTAGTCTTTGCCAAAATGCTTATGTGAAACATTACAAAATCCCCCAAGTATCCCTGACCTCCTCCACATCCAGGACATCTTTAGAATCCTACCCCAAGAGGTGGAGAGATGGTTCAGAGGGTAAGTGCACTGGCTGTTCTTCCAGAGGTCCTGAGATCAATTCCCAGCAAACACACTGTGGCTTACAACCATCTATAATAAGATCTGGTGCCCTCTTATGGCATGCAAGCAGAACACTGTATATATTAATAATAAATAAATCTTTTTTTTGAAAAATCCATCCTGAGTTTTTTTAAATTGTGTTTTTGTTTGGCTTTTTGAAACAGGGTTTCTCTGTATAGTCTTGGCTGTCCTGGACCCAGAAATCTACTCTGCCTCCCAAGTGTTGGGATGAAAGGTTTTCACCGCCACTGCAGGCAGCTTTTTTATTGTTTTAGATTAATTTATTTTATGTTTTATGGGTATAAATGTTTTGCCTGTGTGTATGTGCATGTACAAAATATGTGCCTGGAACCCCAGGTGCCAAAATTCTCCTGAAACCAAAGTTATAGATGGCTGTGATTCACCACACGGGTGCTGGAAATTGAACCCAGACCCTCTTAATCACTGGGTCAAGCCCTTACCAACTTAAGATTTTTAAATAACCAATGAAATTAAATTGTAAGTTACCATAAATGGAGATAAACAAAAATCATTTAAAAAAAAAAAAAAAAAAGCTGTTCCACTGTATTTGAGGCCTGGGGTTTTTATGAATATAGCTTGTTTGAGCTTATGTGTGCACATTAAAACTGCTTTTCTGAAGAAGCCTTGGTGTTCTGTCTGTGATCAAAACCTTACAATCTTAGAATATGGTCATGAAACTATGGGGGCCAGGAAGTATAATGTAGTGATTTTAATGAGAAGTGCCCCCCCATAGTCTAGGCATCTGAACATGCAATCCTTAGCTGATGGCACTGTTTGGAGAGTTTAAGAGGCCTTGCTGGAGAAAATCACTGGGTTTTGAGTATTTAGTCTTGCCTACTTCCAGTTCACTCTCTATTTTATGCTTATAGCTCAAGATGTAAGTTCTCAGCTTCCTGCTCCTGTCACTATACTTACTACCTGCTACCATTATGGACTTTAACCCTCTGGAACCATAGCCCAAATAAAGTCTTTTTAAGTTGCCTTTGGTAATGTTTTATCACAATAGAAAAGTAGCTAATACACAGGCTCAAAAAGGTCAGATGTGGCCAGGTAGGGACCTCAGGTATGGAGATCTTTGATAGTGTAAGTTCTAAATACCTCCACTAAGTCCTGAGGGTAGATCAAGCTCTGCAGAGAACCCTATACTCAAGACACAGGAGTGACATGCCTCACTCAGGATAGACACCAAGTAAAGTGGCCAGAGTGAAACTATAGCTGTGAGGTCACCACACTCTCTGCAGCTCTAAAAGACATCTTCAAAACTGTCAACAACTAGTACAGGCATATACTAGCCTCACCACAGGAACAGACAAGGACTTTCAGGAACCTCCAGACAGTATGAAATGAAGGGCAAGTAATGAAAACATAAAACAGAATAAAATGAAGGAAAATCAAACAATCTCTTTGGGAAGAAAGAAGAAACTAATTGAAGGTTTAGAACAGGACAGAACTTAGCCATGTATGATTCCTCTCACCAACAATGCTAGTACTGGGGAAGCTAAGGCAGGAAAATGGCTTTAAGTTCAAGGGTCTCACCTACAGTATGAGATCTTGCCAAAAAAAGAAAAAGAAAAAGAAAAAGAAAAAAAAAAAAGCTGGGCAGAAGCAGGCAGATGTCTTGAGTGTGAGGCCAGCCTGTTTTACAGTTGGAGTTCCTGGACAGCCAGGGCTACACAGAAAAACTCTGTCTCAAAAAACAAGACAAAACAAAACAACCAAACAAACAAAAAAAAAGAGGGGGAAAGAAATAGAGGAAGAAAAAAAGGGGCAGAACTAAAATACTGGTTATCATGGTGCTCAACGTGGGTGATCATAGTTAGTAAAGGTTTCATAAAGGTTTCCAGGGATTCTGTGCCGCTAGAAAAGTGTGAGGCACTGCTTTGTAGACTGTAGCTTCTGTTGAGGTCAACTGCACAGATAGACTGAGGAGACAGAACACAGGTACACAGTGTGTACATCTGCCAAGAACTCCACATAATGCGACCAGCCCATGAACGACATAGTGGGAGTAACAGGACACCACAAGTCCTTATCCTCCATAAGGCTATGAATGAATCACCAGATATGGCCAGGGAATGAGGTGAAGAGGAAAGGATACAGGACTGGAGGCAATAACAAGTGAAGTCCTTTAGTTATGCTTTACAAACCAGCTATCCAGACTTCCCTACCTGACAAATGCCCCTGAGTGCTTCCTATTGTTTCCATCTTTCTGAGTCCTGCTCCATGTCCCAAAGACCAGCATGTCTGTCTGATACTAGCTCCAAACCAGACTACCCACATCTCTATCTGGAAATGATGTCACTCTTGAAGTTCCAGGGCACTGCTGAATGTTGTAGATGTCAATGCCCAGCTCTGGTGACTTCAGACCTTGACAAAGACTGCTCCCTCTACTAAAGATCTCTCTTACTGGATTTAGGTCCTTCCATGTCTCAAGCCAAGGTAGAGTCAGTCCCACTCTTAGCCAGCCCACCCTATGTCAGCACAGTGACCCAGTGTCCAGCTGACTGGTACCCAGCAGCACTCACTCTCCTCATCCACTTTGAGCTCTTCATGGTTCCTGATGGCATCAGCAATTTCCTTCTCATTATGGCCTTTGCTTGCCAAAAACTTCACTTTATATTCATCCCAGGACACATGGCCTAAAAGAAGATCACCCCTGTTAAGATACTTAGCAAGGAAGATTGGTCATGAAAAAGACACTTGCTATAAATCCTTGGGTCACATGCAACCACAGGACAGAGTACATACTCCTCCATGCTGACTGCCCAGTACTAGGGAAGATGTGCAGCTCCAGATATCTTGCCAGGGTGGCATTGAAGGGCAGAGCAACTAGTACCCTAACATCTATGTAAAGCTGGGTAGATATAGAGGCCTAACTATAATTCCAGCACTGAGAGGCAGAGAGAAAGGGAATCCCTGGCACAAGCTGGCTAGTTAGGCTAATTTAATCAGTGAGCTCTGGGCACCCAATGCTAATTCCAGCTTCCACAGGCATACACATACTCGTGCCCACCCACACTCATGAATACACACACACACACAGAATTTTACAAAAAAATCCACTTAGGTCAGTATGGTACTTGTTGTGTCCTTTAGTTCCAACAAGCAGGCAGCTACTGTCAGAAACTAACTCATGCCTGGAGCATCCCTATTCCTACTGTATCCTCTTCTGCCTTTCTGTCCCTTGGCCTGGGGACATCTGCCAGGACCTTCCCATAAGGCTGGTATATCCTGCCTGACTCCACCCCTTTCATCTCACTCTGCCCCTTGGGCCCACCATACCATCACCGTCAGGGTCCACAGCCCCAAAGTGTAGTTTGTTTTCTTTGACAGCCTCCTGGAAGTGCTCTGCTGTTTTCTCCATAATCCAGTGTTGCATCTCCTTAGCGCTGATCCTTCGGTCAGTGTTCACATCTACCCTAGAAGCAGGTAAATGGCAAACATCCACAAAGAGCAATTCATTCCATTTGGAAGTATTATAGAAAACCCAGAGACTAGGAGTTCACTAGGGACCACCAGAGAGCTGTCAGAAAGATTGTAACGGAGCAATTAAGTCAGGAGCAGCCTCTTACGGACAGAATAGATCATACTGGAAATAAACTCTCTCCCACTTGAGGTACAATGGGCAAAATCATAACCCTTCATTTAATTGGTCATTAATAGTTACTTAATTATTAATTCATCAACTATTTACTTATTTATTTGGATTTTTCTAGACAGGGTTTTTCTGTGAAGCCGTGGCTGTCCTGGAACTTGCTTTGTAAAGCAGGCTAGCCTCAAACTTACAGAGATCCGCCTGCCCCTGCCTCCCAAGAGCAGGGACTAAAGGTGTCACCATAGCCAGCTCATAACCCTTCTAATCATAGCACAGCTTACATACTTTAGAGAAACCACACAAACAAACACCTTAACAAGCAAAGGTATATAGCAAAGTCCCTCTGGAAGCCTGACACTTTGTCCAAGGATAGAACCAAGGTCTTAGTGACAGAGACCTCAGAATTTGGGGATGGATTACAGGAATCCTTAAACACACTTAGAGAGAATGTCAGGAAGAGTCTGTGTCAGAGCCAATGAAATGGCTCAGTGGGAAAGGCCACTTTCCACCAAGCCCAACAATCTGAGTTTTATGCCAAAAACCCACATGGTAGAATGAGAGAATCAACTCATGCAAGCTGTCCTCTATTTCCATATATGATCCTCTCTCTCTCTCACTCACACACACACACACACACACACACACACACACACACAGAGAGAGAGAGAGAGAGAGAGAGAGAGAGAGAGAAACAAACAAACTAATAAATAAATAAAATGGACAGTCCTTAAGAGCAGAGCTACTATGAAGTTTTAGTTCAGTCTGCCCACCGAAACCCTAACTCAGAAAGATGTAACTTTCTGGTTTTATTTCTTCTATTTCTTTCTTTCAGATGTTTAGAATCTAAGTATGCTTTTTCTGATTCTTTGGGCTTCCTTACTCTTTCTCTAAGGCCCTTTACTTTCCTACTCTGTGGCTGTCTGCTGCCGTATGGTGGACTTCTATGCCAGTAACTCAAATGACATGGCTTTTTTCCTTCTCTCCTGCATGCTTCTCTTCAGTGAACTGCCGAGATTTACAACTTGCCTTCCTTGGGTTATTTTTCTTTTAAACTCTAACAAAATTATCTTCAAGCTTCAAAAAATAAGTAAATGCAAAACTTAATAAAAAAAAAAAGGGAGGGAGAAAAAAGGCAGACATGGTTGTAGAAACCTTTATCCTAGCACTGAGAAAGCAAAGATAGAGTCAGATGTGATGGTACACAGCTTTAATCCCAGGATCTGGGAGGCAGAGGTCAGCCTGATCTACAAAGTGAGTTCCAGGATAGTCAAGAGCTATATAATAGAGAGATCCTGTCTCAAAAAAAACAAAAACAAAAACAAAAAACAAAAAACACACACACAAGACAAGCAAACAAACAAAAAATCAAGCAAGCAAACAAGCAGAAGCAGGTGGAACATCTGTGAGTCCCAAGGCTAGCCAGGGCTACACAGCTCAGGAGGAAAAAAAAAAAAAAAAAAAGGAAGGAAGGAAGGGTGGGAGTGAGGGAGGATTTGAGATCAAGGGAGCCTGTATCTCCCCTCCCTTCATCACCTCTTGACCTATTGGTTTGTCAGAACTTTACCCAGATAGCTCTGGGTCACCCCTTCTCTACCTGGAATTATAACCTGCTGGGACCATTCCACTTTCCACTTAGCCTGACTTATGCTTTTCAATTGATGAAGTCTATAGTTGGAACAGCTATGTACAAAATCGTTAAGAGTTGGGATAGGGGAAGAAGTCTATCCTGAGGTCTTCCTGGCCATGAGGGCCTAGACATCAGCTTTGGCCCTGTAAGTCCTATTAAAGTACAAGGAGCTAGATAGAGCAGTGGTTCTCAACTTTCCTAATACTGCAACCTTTAATATAGTTCCTCATGTTGTGGTAAGCACTGACAAAAAAATTATTTTCCTGTAACTGCAATTTTGTTACTGTTATGAATCATCATATCAGTGTCCGCGTTTTCCAATGGTTTTAGGCAACTTCTTTTTTTAAAAAAAAAAAAAATTATTTATTTATTTATTTTATTTGCCTTGGTGTTTTGCCTGGAACTGGAACTACAGACAGTTGTTAGCTGCCATGTGGGTGCTGGGAATCGAACCGGGGTCCTCTGGAAGAGCAGACGATGCTCTTAACCGCTGAGCCATCTCTCCAGCCCCGGTTTTAGGCAACTTCTAATGAAAGGGTCATTAGATCCCTAAAGGGGTGGTGACCCACACACTGAGAACCTGTGTGCTGGAGGAACAGTTTATGTCAACTGGATTATTATGTCAAATGTTGTGTCCCTTGACATGCAATTGTAGAGGACACATGAGATACCTACTTGGAAAAGATGACCATCAGCTTCCTCCGGCTCCTCTTTGGCTCTGAATCCTCATCAAACCCATCCATGTCTTTCCCCAGGAAAACCTCCTGGTGGAAGTCCCTGTTGAGGTGTCCATCCATCTCTAGCTTCACCCCATTTAAGTGGTCTGGGGGTAGAATCTCATTTTCCTCCCTGTTGGTTGCTCTCTCCCGAGTGGATGAGTGGTTGGCAGGTCTAGCAGATGCGTCCATCAGGAAAACAAGGCCCAAGAGCCAGAGGCCATGAACAGCCAGACCACAGAGGGAATTCTGCCTCGACGTCATTGCTACCAGCCAGACCATGGGACTCCTGAAAGGTACAAACCAGAAATAGCAGTAAGGAAGAAAGGGAAATCACAGCTCAAACTAGAGCTTGGGATACTACAAAGATTCTGAGTTACTAGCTCTGCCAAGAAAGATGAAGGTTGATGGCAGGCTCAACCTGACGCCAGTCTACAATGAAGTCAGACCAGGCCAGGTGGTAATGGCACATCCCAGCACTTAGTGAATCTCTATTTAGATCAAGTTACAGGATAGCCAGGAATACACAGAAAAACACTGTCTGGGAGTGGGAGGGGGTATATTTATTTAATAATGTAATTTAGTAATCAGGACCAACCATATATTCAAGCAGGGTATGCTGGCATTCACCTTTAATTCCAGCACATAGGAGATAGTCATAGGTAGATCTCTATGAGCTCAAGGCCAGTCTGGTCCACAGTGTAAACTGAGCCAGTCATGGATAAACAGTAAGATCCTGTCTCAAGAAACAAACAAAGTCCACACATATGGAGCTAGGACTGTAGCTTAGTACTAAGTCCCAGGGGCTGATCCCCAGTATCACAGAACAAAGATGAAGAAAGAAAAAGAAAAAAGAAAAGCAACAAATGGTATTTTTACTTTTTAAAAAGAAATTGGAGGAATGTAGCAGGAATGTTCTTGCCAATCAGCTCCCAAATAAAGACAGAGACTTATTAATTATGAATGTTCAGCCTTAGCTTAGGTTTGTCCTACTAGCTCTTTTACTTAATTTAACCTATTTCTATTCATCTATGTTTTGCCTCGAGACTTTTTACGTTTCTTTTATTCTGTATGTCCTGCTTTCTAGTTTCCTCTGTATCTGGCTGGCTGCTGGCATCTCTTTGTCATCTTTTTCTTTCCCCTTGATCTTAAATTTCTACTACTACTTAATCTCCCTGCCTGGAAGTTATACCTATACCTCCTCTCTTCACACTGGCTGTTCAGCTTTTTATTAGACCAATCAGGTGCCTTAGGCAGGCAAGTAAAACAGCAACATATCGTTACATAATGAAACAAATGCAATTTACATCTTTCCAAAGTTAAACAAATATTCTGAAACAGAGGAATTCACTTGGCCAAGCTGAAATTCCAGCTCAAAGTTGTCTCCCCTCCAGGTGCTGATCTATCTGGTACCAACAGTACCAATAGTATAGCCTGCCAACTACATAGCAAAGCAAATCTGACCACACCCCTCCCTGATTACTATCACAGTGTTTAGAATATGGCTGTGGTCACTCACTCACCAGATCCCAACTTGAACACTGAGCTCTGAGACTCTAGTTAAGTCATTTGACCTTCAGTGTCTGTTTCTCACTAATTGCTCCCTTCTTTCCACCTCAGTGTTTTGAGTGGAGTGGAGACCTATGTACATTCTGTGCTGGACCTATGTACACTATGTACTGAACAAATGAAAACTATGGTCATCGACAAACACTTGCACCAACTCAGCAGAGACTACATGCATACATCTATACTTGTGCCTGCATCAACATATGTCTTCACTCATGTTCACCTAGAAACATTAGGAAAGCTGAAGTGCCCAGGAAGTCTTATTTGTCCAAAACATAGGAAACATATTTACTTCTCCACACAGTCTGTCTATCTTCCTGCCTATTTGTGGGCCTTCTGGGTGCAGCCTGGTCCCACCTATGTGCAGTAGCTGTCTCCCATTCTGCCCTGGAAAGGATCTTTCTGACTTAGCTTCTTCATCCCAACATTGCCATGCTGTTGAGACCTAAAAGACATTTAATTAATGCTATGTACACAGACACTAAATACTACTCAAAAGCATAGAGTAAAGCTATTGGGACAGTACTAAGGACATGCCCTGAGGGGAAGTATAGCCTGCCAAGAGCCAGGAGGAGCTAAAGAAACCTGTTGTCATCCAAGGCAAAGAGCCCTAAGATGTGGCTCTATTCCTGATGTCTCTACTCTTCTGGCCATAGAAATACCAGACCCAAAGCAACTTCTTCCTGGTGTTAATTTGTACTTTGCTCCTTGAAAGAACAAAGTTCTCAATTCTATTTTGATAAACTATGTGGAATAGTCACTGATGTATCTTATGTAAAAAGCAACCCAGATTAACCAGGACCATCAACTGACTTCCTCATACTGGTTCACAGTGTCTTCCTTGTCCTTGCTAGGTAAGTATTCTGCCACAGAGCAACATTCCCATTACTATCCCACAATGGTTATTTATCTTATGCAAAAGTTTGCATGCTAAACAAGCTGGGCAGCTATTCTCTTCCCCCCACTTGAACCTGAAATCCCTAAATCAGGATTAGAATTTCAAGGAGTTTTATCTTGTCATAGCCCCTACATCAGATCCCAGCAAGTAGTCAACAGGGAAGCTACTAACACCTGCAGTGGAGGTGCAATAGTACCTCTTGACCTGCCATCAACCACAGTCCAACGACATATTTATCAAAGTAAATCACAACTATGATTAGTTGTTAAACTCTGCCTGGGCCTAATTTATAAATTAATCTGTAACTATGTATAGGAATAAACCTGAGGTTTCAGGCACCCACAGGGTGGTTGAGGAAATACTTGTACTCCTTTGCAATCCTTACAATTCTGGTACATTACATTTCTTTTTGTTTACTTTTGTTTTTGTTTTAAAACAGGGTCTCACTATGTAGCCTGGCTTGAGGAATTTGCTTAAGTAGACCAGGTTGGCCTTGAAAGTGTGGCAAACCTCCTGCAGGCTGGGATTACAGGCAAGAGGATCAGAGTTCAAGGCCAGCTTCACCTACACAGTAAATTCAGGCCAATGTGGGCTACATGAGACCCTGTCTCAAAACTAACAATAACAACAGCAAAAGGAGAAAATAAAGAAAAAAACAAGAAGAAAAAAAGACCATCATAATCTTAAAAAAAACATGGTCTCTAACAGTCCAGAAGCTAGTAGTGGGGGCTGGTGTTTAGCCCAGTAGTGGCATTTGCCCATTATTTGTAAGGTCCTGGATTCGATATCCTCCAGCAACACATAAATAAGAATGTAAACAAAAATAAATTAAAGCTCTGTAAATTTAGGAACTACACGCAATAGTACCAAAGAGAACTAACACCAAAGCCGGGCCAGGTATGAAGGTTTTACACAGGCCTTCAATTTCCAACTAGTACTACTAGAACTAATGGCGCACATTTTACCGAAGATGAAATCGAGTAAGATGCTAGACCACAAGCTGAGGTCACAACGCCAGCCGGTAACAGAGCCCAGAGCCTCAGTCCCCCGCGGCACAGTGAGTTCCGGAAGAAACAGCCGGGCAAGAGGGCGGGCGCATTCTTTTAACAAAGCGACCGTGAGATCAAGCGAGTTCACACCCAAAGCAACCCAAACGGTGGACGAGAAGTCTTCCACGCCCGCCTCTCACAAAGCAGTTTCAGGGACCCCACTCACTTAACCCGGCTTTCTGATGCGCCGGGTCTGGGGAGCGCAGCTGGGCGCCAGCTAAGGTGTATGTATGCGGATAGAGTCTCAGGGCGCCGCCATCTTTCTTCCGGGAAGGGGCGAGTAAAACAAACAGGAACATTGAGAGCTGGCATGGCCTCAGGCGTGAATCTCGACACCGCCATCTTTTTTGTGGGCGGAAGCGGCCTTTGAGAACTAACCAATAAAAATGACATTCGAGGTCATGTGTCAAGCATCCTTGACCCAGGCCTCGCCTTCAACACCTCCCTCGATGTCAGATCCTGGGAGTCCAAGCACCCAATTACCGGGTGCTTTGGGTCTCCTCCTACCACTACCAGGCCTAGCTCGCTACGCGGTTCTCCGAATAGCGCAGGCGCTTTTCCAGCCTCTGCGCCTGCGTACTCGGCGACCCCTCGCCAGCACCATGAAGGTACTGCGACGCGCTTGGCGGCGCCGGGTGGTGCTGGCCCTAGGCGGCCTGGCGTTTTGCAGCACCACTCTGTTGTATTTAGCGCGATGTGCTTCCGAGGGCGAGACGCGGGCAGCCGCTGGAGCTGCTCAACCCCGCGCTAAGGCCTTCCTGGCAGTGTTAGTGGCTAGTGCGCCCCGCGCGGTTGAGCGCCGTAGCGCGGTGCGCAGCACGTGGCTGGCACAGGGGAGGCACGGCGGCTCTAAGGACGTGTGGGCGCGCTTTGCTGTTGGCACCAGTGGTCTGGGCTCAGAGGAGCGGCGCACGCTTGAGCTTGAGCAAGCACAGCACGGGGACCTGCTGCTGCTGCCCGCCCTGCGCGATGCCTACGAGAACCTCACGGCCAAGGTCCTGGCCATGTTGACTTGGCTGGACGAGCACGTGGACTTCGAGTTCGTGCTCAAGGCGGATGACGACTCTTTTGCGCGCCTGGACGCTCTACTGGCCGAACTACGCGCACGTGAGCCTGCACGCCGCCATCGCCTCTATTGGGGCTTCTTTTCTGGACGTGGGCGAGTCAAGCCCGGAGGTCGCTGGCGAGAAGCTGCTTGGCAGCTTTGCGACTATTACCTGCCCTATGCCCTGGGCGGTGGGTATGTCCTCTCTTCTGACCTGGTGCATTACCTGCGCCTCAGCCGCGAATACTTGCGCGCGTGGCACAGTGAAGATGTATCGCTGGGTGCCTGGCTGGCACCTGTGGATGTTCAGCGGGAGCACGACCCACGCTTCGACACAGAGTACAAATCACGGGGCTGCAGCAATCAGTACCTGGTGACACACAAACAGAGCCCGGAGGACATGCTGGAAAAACAACAGATGCTGCTTCATGAGGGTCGATTGTGCAAGCAAGAGGTGCAATTGCGCCTCTCCTATGTCTATGATTGGTCAGCGCCACCCTCCCAGTGCTGCCAGCGCAAGGAGGGTATTCCCTGATGTCATTGCATGTGCTATATGACCTCTTCGGACACAGGCCAAGCCGCCTGGACAATCTGGCCAATTGTCGTTGAGGCCTTGGGACCTCAGGCCAGGGGCAGCTAACATTATCTACTCCATGCCCCGGAGGGTGTGTTCCTTAGTGGTCTCATTTAAGAACTGCCCAGGGGCATCAGATTATGAATTTGTAGATTGCATCTGCATTTCACACACACCTCCAGCCAGTGAAATGCCACCTATCAGCCATCTGTGGCAGAGGACCTCCTCAATAATGAGTTTATAGTACTGCATTTTGTCTCTACTTGCACTATGCAGCTCACTGCCCATCTTGAGTGTTCTGCACAGCCCTGTCCACACACTGACCTGCAGACTGTGTTAAATTCATCTGTGTATTGTCATCAAAATGTTATTTGCCAAAATGTCATTGTGTTGTTTGGAAAAAGTTCCATTCTGTTGTGTCTCCTGTATTTATCCTTTGACATATACACGTCTGAGATTTGACTTGATTTTCAAGTCAGTTAGCTTAGATAGTATTTCTGTTTCTGAAGAGTTTGGTAAATATAACTCAGTTTGCTTGAAACCTATTTATAAATATTGTAAACTTGTGTAGATAAGAATTTTAAGTTGAAAACTACACAGTGGTGGTGAATTTTAAGTTGAAAACTACACAGTGGTGGTGCACACCTTTTATTCCAGTGCTCCGAAGTCAGAGACCAGCAGATCTCTAAGTTCAAGACCATCCTGCTCTGCAGATAATTACAAGACAACAAGGACTATACAGAAAAACCCTGTCTCAATCCCAGCTTGCCCCACATCCCCACCCCACCCCCGCACATAATTGAGAGTATGCAAATCTTAATTTTTTTAACTATAAGAAAAATACTTTAGTGTCAGAACTTGAATCTGTGAATTAATCTGTCAACAGCCTGAGTGGCCAGCCCCACTGCTGGGTGTGTTTAAAACA
The DNA here is from genome assembly GCA_004025045.1 of Sigmodon hispidus. Classification (NCBI taxonomy): domain Eukaryota; kingdom Metazoa; phylum Chordata; class Mammalia; order Rodentia; family Cricetidae; genus Sigmodon; species Sigmodon hispidus. The sequence goes on from PVIH01003594.1 coordinate 27,950, forward strand.
GAAAATTGTTTCAACTGTCCATTTTTTCTTTCAGGTTTACGCATAAGTCTCTCTTTTTTTTTTTTTTTCTGAACAGACTACCTTTAAGGTTCTTCAGAGAGCTTGAGTCTGTAAGGCACTTGGCAACTAGGATGTCTACACAAAGTTTGTCTTTCAAATGTGCTTGGTTCATTCACACAAACATTCCTAACAATGTCAATATACAAATAAAACATGTCTCAGCTGGGTAGCGATGGCACATACCTTTAATTCCAGCATTTGAAAGGCAGAAGCAGGCAGATCTCTTAAGTTTGAAGCCAATCTGGTCTACTAATCAAGTTGCAGGACAGTCAGAGCTACACAGAGGGACTCTCTCAAAAAAAACAAGAAAAAAAGAACAAATAAACAAGATGTCTCACCAAGCTGGGAACAATTGTTTGGACAGAAATGCTGCTGCACAGTTCCATTGAGTAATCTCCAGCAAAAACATTTTTGAAGTGTGCAGGCTTGACTGCTGCCCACTGTGAAGTCCTTCAGTTGCAGTACACTGGGAGAATGGCATTGGTAGAAGTCCAGGAGGCCCTTCAGAGAGTAGGCCAATGGCAAGCACTCAAAGGTAGGCCTGAGTAGGCCAAGCAACAGTGCCACAAGTTCAGTGGTCACTGAGGCCAGGGCCAGACTCTCAAGTCCTCTTGGTATCAACCAACACAGGCTATAGAAGCTTTGTCTCAGGAGCTTGGCATTGTGATCCTAGAAACCATTTTCAAACTTCTAATTTTTGTATCATTTCTTTGGGTAGCCACTTCAGACTAATGGTTCATTGGTACATCAACACCACCTTAGGGTTAGAGCTCATATCAAGCCTGTCCTGGACTCGGCTCATACTTGAACTGCTATATGGGCTGCCAGGGGACTTACTACCAAGGCCTGGCTCTTAACAAAACTGTTTAGTGGCAAATTCAAGCATCATATCAAGTTCCACAAAATGGCATTTGAGTTACACAACATGGTTTTTAAGCTATTTTCCATACAAACTTTTACAAAGGCTTTCAGATTCTGTTTCTCACTCAGCAAAGTTCCAAGAATCCAAACCCTTGAAGTGTTGAAGAAACTTCCCAGGTTCTGCCTTAAGGAAATAGTATTTGCAACGTAGCACCCCAACCACACGAACTATAACAGTTAATATTGCATTATAACAGTAAAAAAAATAAAGTTATACTTACAAAAATGTAAGGTGGTTCTATGGTAAATGCACAATCTGAGGTGGAGTTGACCTCTAGCTTTGGATGATGATGTTGCAATCTCTGCTATTTTAATGGGACTGATGTTTGGATTTTATTTTTAAGAAAAGGAATAGAAATATACCCTAGACTGGATTTGAACTCAGTCCTCCTGCCTAATCTGAGTATTGGGGTTACAGGTCTAGACACCAAGCCCAGTTTACATCAACTTGTTTGTTTGGAAAAACATGCCCTGGCTGCCCATCATCAATTTGTTTTTAAATTCCCAGGCTGAGAACTTGAGCATGTTTGGATTCTTTGTTTTCATTTCTTCTGTCCATCTGCCCCCCACCCCTCCTTTATAAAACTGTGCCCCCATTGAGTTATTTTATTTAAAGATAAAATATTCAGTACTGGAGTGTAAAACCCTGGATTTGAAGGGTGCACATGTCAGTGGTTGTAATTCTCCTATCTTTATAGTAAGAGATGATAAAGTTTTAAGGTTTATAAGGGTCAGATAAGGAGGCCTAATACACTTTCTGCTAGGCTCTTGAAAATAGGATGAGCTGGCCTATATATACATTCTTATTAGAGTCTGTGAGATCCAATGGGGCTTAAAGGGGCCATGCCCTCTGTGGTAGTTTGAACAAAATAGCCTCCACAGCGGGTGGCACTATTGGGAGATGTGGCCTTGTTGGAGTAGATGTGGCTTTGTTGGATGAAGTGTGTCACTGGGGCTGGGTCTTGAAGTCTCAGAAGCTCAAGCCAGTTCACTTTCTGTTGTCTGAGGATCACGATGTAGAACTTTCAGCTACCTCTCCAGCCAGCACCATGTCTGCCTACATGCTGCCATGCTTCTCACCATGACTAAGGGACTAAACCTCTGAAACTGTAAACCAGCCCCAATTAAATGTTTTCCATTATAAGAGTTGCTATGGTGATAGTATCTCTTCACAACAGGAAAACCCCTAAGATACCTTCACAGGGCTGGTGGCTTTCTAGAGATTGGTACCAAGATTCATACCAAACATTTTCTCCTGGGACATTTCACCTGAACCTTGGAACTGCTTGAGGAATTGTTCAGTATCTGTTTTTCAGATGAAGAAATTAGCTTGAAGAGACTGAACAACATAGAGAGTCATGGAACCATAGGCAGCCAGGACCCCAGATGACTGCACAGGAAACATGGCACAGGTGCCAAAATAAAGGGCAGAAAGTCTACACACATTCACAATTTATGTAGGCTATGGAGATGATTCAGTCAGTAAAGTATTTGCCATGTAATCATGAGGACCAAAGCTTGACCTCTACCCCTGACACTGATGTAAAAAGCCAGGTGTAATAGTATGGTGTTATAATCCCAATATAGGGGGAGGCAGAAATAAAAGTGTCCCTGAGATTTGCTGACTACCTAGGCTATGAGTGATTCCCAGGTCCCAGTATAAGACCCTGTCTCAAAAAGGTTTACAATAGAGGAGTAACCCCTTGCTCCACATCCCCTTCGGCATAGGCTATGATCTGTGTTTTTGATCTTAGCCATTCTGACAGGTATAAGGCATCAAAGTTGTTTTGATTTGCATTTCTCTGATGGCTAAGAATGTTGAGCAATTCTTTAAGTGTCTTTCAGCCACTGAAAATTCTTCCATTGAGAATTCCCTATTTAGCTCTGAATCCCATTTTTTAAATTTGATTATTTGGTTTTTTTGGTCTCTAGTTTCTTGAGTTCTCTATATATTTTAGAGGTCAGTCCTCTGCCAGATGAAGGTTTGGTGAAGATCTTTTCCCATTCTGTAGGCTGTTGTTTTGTCTGATTGACTGGGTCCTTTGCCTTACAGAAGCTTCTCAGTTTCAAGAGGTCCCATTTATTAATTGTTGTTCTTAGTGTCTGTGCTACTGGTGTTATATTTAAGAAGTAGTCACCTGTGCCAATGCGTTGGAGGGTATTTCCCACTTTCTTTTCTATCAAGTTCAGTGTAGTTGGGTTTATGTTGAACTCTTTGATCCACTTGGATTTGAGTTTTGTGCAGGGTGATAGGTTTGGATCTATTCACATTCTTCTTTATACCACCATCCAGTTATGCCAGCACCATTTGTTGAAGATGCTATCTTTTTTTCCATTGTATATTTTTTTGCTCCTTTGTCAAAAATCAGGTTTCATAGGTGTGTATTAATTTTGGGTTTTCATTTCAATTCTATTGATCCACAAGTCTGTTTTTATGGCAGTACCAAACTGTGTTTATTACTGTAGCTCTATAATAGAGCTTGAAGATAGGGATGGTGATGCCTCCTGAAGTTTTGTTATTGAACAGGATTATTTAGCAATCCTGAGTTTCTTGTTATTCCATATGAAGCTGGTAGGAATGTAAACTTGGAGTATGGTGGTTCCTCAGAAAACAGAATTACTCTACCCAATGATCCAGCAATACTACTATTGGACATATACCCAAAGGATGCACAAAGGGCATTAGCTCACTTATGTTTATAGCAGTATTAATCATAATAGCCAGAACCTGGAAACAACCTAGATGCCCCTAAACTGAAGAATGGATTAAAAATTGTGGTACATTTACACAATGGAGTATTACTCAACAGTAAAAAAAAAAAAAAAAAAAAAATGACATTCTGAAATTTGCAGGCAAATGAATGGATCTGGAGAGTATCATCCTGAGTTAGGTAATACAGACCCAGAAAGATAGACATGGTATATACTAACTCATAAGAGGATTTTAGACATAAAGCAAAAGATAACCAGGCTACAATTCACAACCCCTGAACAACCAGATAACAGGAGGAACTTAAGAGAGACATCCATGGATCCCCCCGGAAAGGGAAAATAGAGAAGATCTCCTGAATAAATTGGAATCATACAGTGAAGTGAGCAAGGGGAGGTGGGAGAAATCATGAGACAAGATGATTGAAACAGCAGAGAGGGAGAACAAAGAAATAGATATTGTGGTAGAGGAAGCCATTGTGGGGTTAGAGAGAAAGCTGGTGCTAGGAAAGCACCCAGGAACCCACAAGATGTCTCCAGCTAGGACTCCAAGAAATAGTGGACAGTGTACCTAAACAGGACTTTCCCTATAATCAAATGAATGACCACCCTAATTGTCATTATTGAACCTTCATCCAGCCATGGATAGAGGCAGAAGCAGAGATTGATAGCTAAGCCCTAGGTCGAGCTCCTGGTCCAGCTGAAAAGAAGAGAGAGTATGTAGAGAGCTGCGTTGTACTGCGCCCTAAAGGTGGCACTGGTTTCCGCCTTCCACCTTCTTAATGGTGAGTGCTCTTGGGAGTAAACAACTCCTTATTGGCTGTAGGCAAGGATGGTGGCTTGCTTCTGCATCCTAGGACCTATGGGCGATGTCCACGTGGCTTACTGGGATTGGAGGCCCAGAGGGTATTTAGCCACGAGCGGACTTCCCCCCTGGGGTCATTTATGTTCGCCGTTTGTCTGAGAGTGTGAGTGAGTGAGCAAGAAAGACGCAACACTGGATCCTTCTCTCTGCAGTTTATTCGGGCCTTTTATTATCTTCTTATCTTTCACTCACTTGCTCATTCTCTCACTCACTCACTCACTCACATTCTCAGATGAACGAGGAACTACCCACTCACTGTCAGAAAGGTGGAAGGTGGAAACCAGTGCCACCTTTAGGGCGTGGTACAACGCAGCTCTCTACAAGAGTATATGAGCAAAGGGATCAAGATCATAAGGAGGAGACCCACAGAGATGGCAGACCCCAGCTGTTAGTAGCTCACTAACTCTGAAATGACAGCTGAGGAACCTTCATGGAAAGAAACTAAACCTTCCAAATGTAGACGACAGTCAAATGGCATGGGCAGTTTGTGGAACCTCTGCAGTAGGATCAGAGTATATTCCTGGTGCATGAACTGACATCTCAGAGACCATTCCCTACAGAGGAACACCTAAATCAGCCTTGAATCTGGGATGAGGGACTGAGACCTACCTCAACTGGATATGCCAGACTGAACTGACTCACCTTGAGATTCCTTGCTCTTCCTGGGGAATGGATGACGGGATGCAGGGGAGGGGGGAGGTTGAGGGAGGACTAGGAAGAGGGGAGGGACAGGGAGCAGTGGTGGGTATGGGGGGAAAAACTTTAAAAAAAAAAAGCTCAAAACAAAACAAGGTAAATAGATCCTAAGAAATACTCAAAGTTGACCTCTATCTAGCCTTGATGCAAATGTGCACACACAAAATAACAAAACCCCATACTTGTTTTTTGCTAACTCTTTAGGGTGTTGTGTGATACTATTCCTGGGAAAACAGACATCTACTTGTTGCACTGTGTGTCCATTATTACCATGAGGAAACATAAGGAAAAAGAGAGATGGGCTCAAGAAACAGCAAAGCCTTTAATAAATCTCCACACAAGCTTGGTGGCTGATTGATCAGGGTGCAGGACAAAGACTTGGAAGCCTTGTTTTTCCTGACAGCCCTGAGCAGGGGTAGAAGCAGGGTTCAAAAAAACCATAAGCATCTGTTGCCAAGTCACAGCCTAGAGGGGCTGTGGGATTATGGGCAGCTCCAAAGGAAAGACTAGAGAAGAAGGCAGAGAGGGGCACAATAGTCCAGTTGGGCCTGAGGAAACTGTAGGATCACAGCTCCAAGGGTGGTAGGATGGGGTCAGGTGAAGAAAGCCAGCCACAGTCTTTAAGGCTGTGCCTTGGGATACCTTCACCTCCCAGAGTATCAGAGGGGTGCCAGAAACTGAACAGTCACTTCCTCGAACTCAGGGAAATATTTACAAGGATCAAATGGGAAACTTATCCAATTGCTGCTGGTGGATAGGGTGATGAGTAATTAGCAAGCTGGAAGGTGAGTTTGTTGCTAGAGGACTGGAGTTGAAGGATGGAGTTCTAATGCAGCTTAGACCATGAGGTGAAACTCAGGCACCAGAAGAGCCTATGACACCAAATGTATGTGCTGTATATTTGGATGGAAAGGTAGCCTGGCAGTCGAGAGTCAAAGAATACTACAAGTCACTGTAAGCACTGCAGCTCTGCTCTGGTGCAAGTGTTGTATTATAGCTCTGGAGGGAAAGGTATCTTGACTTTTCAGGAAGCCAGGCTATATCTAGAGCCACAATAGGACAGCTCTGGAGGCTGAAGCCACAATAGGACAGATCAGCCCTGGAGAGAGAGGTATCCTGACTTGCTGGGAAGTAAGGTTATACCTGAAGCCATCGTGCAGTGGGGGATGGTCTCCCCACAGGATATAGCAATTCTGCTCCTCTTCTTGAGACAAGCTTTTATAGCTGAGCTTTGCTCTATCCCACTCCCTTAAGGAGGCTTTCCAGAAAAGCTATGCTGCTTCTTCTCTCCAGCCTAAGACATCATTTCTGCTAAAGGGAAAAACCTCTACAGAAATGTTGCACTCTCCTCAGTAAAAAGTTGTTTTGTTTTACTGAGCTCAGCCCTTACTCAGCTCCCTTAAGGGAACATCTCAACAAGATTTTTTTTTTTTCTGCTCAGTTTCCTAAGGGATGTCTCAGCAAGGTTCTTCAATTGGTGAATAAAGATCTTCACCCAAGACTCTTTTGTGAAGGAGTTTATTATTTGGGAAGGAGGAGTCCAGAACAGAGGCTGCCTCTGCCAGGATAGGAAAGCACAGCCTCCATCTGAACAGGCAGAGAGGTTTATATAGGGCTTCTTAGGAGTGGAGTTTCTCCAGGGAGATTTTTCTGCTCGGGATTGTTTAGTTTTCCTGCTCAGGGATTTCAGGGATTGTTTGATTTTGTTAGTCAATTAGGAACAGAGATGGCTCTGACTTCAGGGGCAAACTGTTAATTTTTTTTGCTCTAATTTTAGGGCCAGAGCATATTTTTTGCACTGGCTCTGATTCTAGGGACAAAGTGTCTAGGCACTGGTTTCAGGGTCATGGCATGTTTCTTAGGTTCTAGGTTCAGGGCTAGAGTGTTTCTTTCACTGGCTTAAGTCTCAGATCCAGAGTTTCTTTCACTAGCTCAGGGCCATGGTGGGTTTGTTGCTAGTGGTGGGCTTTTTGTTTTGTTTTGTTTTAACCAGCTCTTGTGGGTTTCTTTAGCTGGCCCTTTTTCCCTACAGGTGTTAACATTTCTGCTCTGTAAAAGGTTTCCCCAGTGCAAGTGTAACAACTCTTGGGAGTTCTGATCCATAGGCTGAGAGAGACACTCTGGGCTCAACCTGCGTTTCTAAAACCACAACTGGTGCTAAGCATTTAAATAACTAAGCCCTTTTGTTGTTGCTGTTTTGCTTTTAGAGACAGGGTTTCTAAAACCACAACTGGTGCTAAGCATTTAAATAACTAAGCCCTTTTGTTGTTGCTGTTTTGCTTTTAGAGACAGGGTTTCTATAGCTCTAACTGGCCTAAAGCTTGCTTTGTAGAACATGCTGGCCTCAAACTCAGAGATCTGCCTGAGTCTCCCTCCTAAATCCTGGAATTAAAGGTATGCATCACCACTGTCCTGCTAAATATATAAGTCTTTGGGGGGGGTGTTCTTATTCAAACCATAATACCCACTATCTTCTGCTGCCTTGAGGGGTGGTGTGCAATAGAGTATTCCAACTCTGGAAGAACCCAGTTTGTTTGTTGTTTTTTAACCTAAGGCCTCCAGTGATGTCACATAAACTAATCACAACTATAGAGACCTTGTTTTCAGATAAAATCTCTTTTATAGGATCAGTAGTTAGAGCTTGGACCTTTCTTGTGAGATAAAACTCAGTTCTTCAAAGGAGCCTTAAGAACCTTGATTAGAAAGCAGGGTACTGAAGATGTGAGCAGGTGGGTCACAACCTTGATGTAGTACGAAGCCTGGGGCTTCCACCAACTTCAGGAGTGGGAGACAAGGATTCCCCCAAGAGAAGAAAGGCAGCAGAAGAGAGCAAATATGCCATCCTTCCAGTGTTATGGAGGATCCTGAAGTGAGTCAGACCCCTCTGCTTAGAGACTGGAACACACCATGACTGATTCACTGTGGTGCTGTGGAACCATGTTCTTTTTTTTTTTTTTTAATGATTTATTTATTTTATGTGCATTGATTTACTGGATTTATGTGTGAGGGTGTTAGAACTCCTGGAACTGGAGATACATACACTTGTAAGCTGCCATGTGGGTGCTGGAAATAAACCCAGGTCCTCAAGAAGAGCAGTCAGTGCTCTTAGCCACTGAGCCATCTCTCCAACCCAGGACTATATGCTATTATATAGTGTAAATATTTGTCACTGTAAATTATTAGTTTAATAAAATGCTGATTAGCCAGAAGCTGGGAAGACAGGAAGTATAGGTGAGATGACCAGACAAGGAAAATGCTGAGAAGCAAAGAACAGAGCAAACACCAGCTGGACACAGAGGAAGATGAGAATGCTACACTGAAGCAAAGGTACCAAGCCACACGGCTATGCGTAAGTTAAACTAGGGGTTAATTTAAGAGTTAGCAGGTAATAAGCTTGAGTCTTATGCCAAATAGCTTGTAACTAATATAAGCCTCTGTATGTTTATTTGTGATTATGCAACTGTGAAACTGTGGGTTTGAACTTTAGGGCTAGGCCAGGCCCCAGAAATGCAGACTACAAATGGCTCTCCAATGTAGTACATGTCATCCACCTAAAGCCTGAAAAAGCTTAAAAAGGGTCTAGAACACAGAAACAGAGCCAAAAACAGCTTCCTAGTTGTGTTTCTCAAGTGGGCCATAGAGTAGAAATGTCTCCTAGCAATGTTTAGAAATCATTAAGAATTCACAATTTATTTTTCCTAATTTGCACCTTTTGGAGTCTAATTTTTTGTAGACCCATTTTTTGTCCTAAATAATTAATAGAATTTCTTCTTTGTATTTTTTCAGGAGCAATTTGTAAGCTTCAAGCAGGCAATTTTTTTCACTTCTTCAAGCATTCTTTCTAATGTATCTATATTATTTGAGTCAGCCAATAAGATATTGTTCATGTAGTGGTAAATAATAGATTGTGGAAATTGCTTATGTATCACTTCTAACAGCTGTTGTACAAAATATTGGCAAAGAGTAGGACTATTTAACATTCCCTGTGGGAGAACCTTCCATTGATATTTCTTTACAGGCCAAGACTTACTATAAGTGGGCACTGTAAAGGCAAATTTTTCTTTGTCCTGTTCTTGTAGAAGTATAGTGAAGAAACAACTTTTTAAGTCAATAACTATGATAAACCATTCTCTAGGTAACAGAGAAGACAAAGGAATTCCAGATTTTAGAGAGCTTGTTGATTGAATCACCTTGTTAACTACTCTTAGATCTGTTAGCCATTCTCTATTTTCCAGATTATTTACTTATTTATGTATACAACATTCTGCATCCACTATGCCTGTATGCCAGAAGAGGGCACCAGATCCTATTATAGATAGTTACGAGCCACCATGTGGTTGTTGGGAATTGAACTCAGGACCTGTAAAAGAACAGTCAGTGCTCTTAACCTCTGAACCATCTCTCCAGCCCCTAGATTTCTTTTTGATAACAAATATAGGAGAATTTGAAGGCCTGGTTGATTTTTCAATATGCTGAACATTTAATTGCTCCTGGACCAGCTGTTCTAAGGTCTGCAATTTCTCTTTTGTGAAAGGCCATTGCTGAACCCATATAGGCTTATCTGTTAACCATTTAAAAGGTAGAGATATTGGTCTTAAGATTCACAGGTGTCATATACCTGGGAAATCATGGTCATCCCGGGTGGTCTGTGTTAGTATTCTATTGCTCTAACAAAACACCACGGCCAAGGCAATGTACAAAGGACGGCATTTTATTGGAGGCTTGCTTGCAGTTTCAGAGTGTTTATTAGTTTATGACTATCATGACAGAGAGTGTGGCAGCAGATAGGCATAGCACTAGAGCTGTGAGCTCACATCTAATCCATAAGTTGTAGGCAGAAAGAGATGAAGACTAGGTTTGTCCTGGGCTTTTGAAACCTCAAAGTCCACTCCCAGTGACATACCACATACCTTCAACAAGGCCACATCTCCTTATCAACTGGGAACCAAACATTCAAACAAATATATGAGCCTATGAGGTCTATTCATATTCAAACCATCATATGGTCTGATCATAGGAAATAGCCAGGTCTTTAGGAGATAAGACTGTCAGACCACAAAACATATCATCACACAGAACTTTGGACCAAATTGGTACATCTTTTTAGTGTCCCCTGAGATCCCACCTATGATGGAACCAGTAGATGAGGTATTGGCATCAGGTCTGTTTTAGTTAGGGTTTCTTTTTCTTTTCTCTCTTTCTTTCTTACTTTTTTTTTTCCTTTGAAACAGAGTTTCTTTGTATAGCCCTGGCTATTCTGGAATTCAGTCTGTAGACCAGGCTGGTGATGTAGGATGTCTTTCTGTATGCTATGAATATATGTTGCTTCCATTGGTTAATAAAAAAAAGCTGTTATGAACTATGGTAAGATAGCTTACAGCCAGAAGAGAAAGCTAAGCAGAGAGAGAGGAAAAAGAAAGGCAGAGTCAGAGCAGATGCTGCCAGCTGCCAGGGAAGCAAGATGTAACTGAACAGGTAATGCCACAGAGCCATGTGGCAAGACATAGATTAATAGAAATGGGTTGAGTTAAGCTGTAAGTTGGTAATGTAAGAGATAGTTAGCAATAAGCTTGAGCTACTGGATGAGAATTTATAAGTAATATAAAGCCTTTGAGTCACTTATTTGGGAAGTGGCTGTTGGGTATTTAAGTTTCTGGCAGGACAGAAACTTCTGACTGTAGGCTGACCTCCAACTCATAGAGATCTGCCTCTTGCCTCTGCCTCTGCCTCAAGTGGTGGGATTAAAGGGATACATCACCACTGCTTGGATAGTTAGGGTTTCTATTACTGTGAAGAGACACCATGATCACAGTAAGTCTTATAGAGAAAAACATTTTATTGGGCTGTCTTACAGTTCAAAAGTTTAGTCCTTTATTGTCATAGTGGGAAGCATGGAAACATACAGGCAAACAAAGTGTTGGAGAGGTAGCTGACAGTACAATATTTGAACTGGCAGGCAGCAAAAAGAGAAATACAGTGGGACTGGCTTGGGCACCTAAAACCTTAAAGCCCACCCCCATTGAACACTACCTCCAATGAGGCCACACCTACTCCAACAAGGCCACATCTCTGAATAGTGATACTCTCTATGAGCTTATGTTAAATGTTAAAACTCTGTGTGTTTAATATTTAACTATTTCCCATTTTTTAATGGGGGGAAAAACTCACTCCCTGCCTTAAAACACATGATATTATGAAGGGAGATGAGACATTGCAACCTGTAAGTATAAGTATTACATTTCTGATGGAAAGGTATCCTGGCAGTCGGGAGCCAAAGAATACCACAGAGTCACTGTAAATGTAGCAACTTACAGCTCTGCTTCAGGAAAAGATTTCCCTAATACAAGTGTAACACCTCTGCTCCAGGAGGAGAGGGTTTCCCCAGTGAAGTTGTACAGAAGTGTTACAGCTCTACTCAGGACCTAGGAAGTGTAACAATTCTACTTTGCTAGGGCAAAGTTTTCTCAGTGAAAGTGTCACAGTTCTCCTCCTCTCTGGCTCAGGCCAAAGTTGTTATATATAGTTGGGCTCCACTCTAGCAAAAGTGTCACACCATACAACACACCTCACTCAAGAAATTTATTGGAAAGGAAAAATCCAGGAAGGTGGCTGCCTCTAGCATAAGAAGCAACACCAAACTGAACAGAGTATACAGCTTGTATGTCTTGTGGAAAAGGGGGGAGTGGAGCTTCCCAGGGTGACTTGGAATTGGTAGAGAATTCCAAATCCCCTAATTCTGGGGTAAGCTCAAGGATTGGTGGGATTATCTGTAGCTCAAAGTTTCCGACCCTTCCAGCTCAAGGTCTGGTCCTGCAAACCCGCTGCCACTTAGCCCCAAATAATCACACAAAGGCTTATATTAATTACAAACTGTTTGGCTTATGGCTTAGGCTCATTACTTGCTATCTCTTTCAACTTAACCCATTTCTACTAATCTATGTTTTGCCAGAAGGCTCATGGCATACCTGTATTCCATTGCACCTTGCTCTCTTGAGTGGCAGTTCACAATGTCTTTCCTAACTCTACCCTCCTTCCCCTTTATCTATTCTTGGATTTCCTGCCTGCTTCTAAGATGCTTTGCTGTGGGCCAAAACAATTCCTTTATTCCTATGGTAATTCACAGCATACAGAAAGATATCCCACATCAATTATCTGCTCAAGGATGGATGGGATTTTGTGCTCAGGAACCTCAGAAATTGGTGGGATTCTGAAGCCTGACTCTAAGGCAAGTTCAGGAAATGGTGGGATTTCAAACCTTAGTCCTATGGTCAAGTCAGGAGCAAGTTGTTTTTCCCTTGGCCCTTTATGCCCTACAGTAAGTGTTATAGCTCTGAGGGAAAAGATATTCTGTCAGTAGAGAGCCAAGAAATACTACAAGCCTAATACAAGAGATTTACTGGGAGGCTGCCTCTGCTTGGGTGAGAAGCAGCAGAGAACTAAGCAGAGAATAGGATTTACATAGAATTGAGGGAGGGAAGGTAGAGTTATGTCCGCATATTTGTAAATAATTTTCATTGTGATTGGTTTAATAAAAAGCTGAACAGCAAATAGCTAGGGAAGAAAGGTTAGATGGGACTTCCAGACAGAGAGAGAAACTGAGGGGATAAATCTAGGCACACAGATATTTTCCAGCAAGACACAAAGCAAGTTGGATACATGGTACCAATGAGAGTGAAAAAGCCATATAGCAAAACACAGATTAATAGAAATGGATTAATTTAAGTTATAAGAGCTAAGTGAAAACAAGCCTAAGCTAAGACTAAGCTTTCATAATTAATAAGAAGTCTCTGTGTCATTATTTGGGGACTGACAGTCTAAAGAAAATCAACAAGAAAGTTTGCTACATTTGATGACCAATGTGAACTTCTAGCCTATATATTCAAACATAGGGACTGAGAAATTTGACATGGAACCTGCTGCTGGTGGCATACAGAGGCCTGGCTTCTTTAATAGGCCCTGATATGTAGCTGAGCACCTGAATGGTATATTACTAGATAGAATAGGAGAGTACTTAGAAACCTCTGCCACAGTGTGGGCCCAGACAGATGTGACTCCAGGACAGGGCCTACAGACATGAGGCTCAGCTCTCACAAATTTGAGGAGGTTGGAGCCAGTTACCAGTGCCATGTGCTAAGTGGAGCTGCAAGCAAAAACTCAGGTCCAGACTGACAATGTGCTTAAATGCTGAAAAAAGAAAAGAAAAGAAAAGAAATACAAGCTGTCATAAAAAGCAAATAAATAGTAAATATATATATAATGCTTTGTCAACTTTGAGTTTTTTAATACTAATGAACAAAAAAATGGCAGCTTCTGAGAGATATTGGCTTATGGATATTAAACCAGCCTGTATATTTTAAAGATGTCTTAACTTCAGAGTAGAAGCCAGAAAATATTTTGCACTGGGGGAGAGGTCATGCTTTTGCTTCCATGGAAAACAGAAAGTTATTGATTTCTTCAAAATTAATTAAAGACAAAATTTGATCAGAGGAGTGATCAAACCTTCTGAAAATGTTAGCTGCAGACATGAGGAAAGAAACCAAGAAAAACTATAAGACAGATTATATAGGGCTGGAGAGATGGCTCAACAGTTAAGAGCACTGACTGTTCTTCTGGAGGACCTGAGTTTGATTCCCAGCATCCACATGGCAGCTAACAACTGTCTGTAATTCCAAGATCTGACACCCTTACACAGTTATACATGCAGGCAAAACTCTGAACTTCCTGTTTACTCAGGTAATACATCCTTTTCATGTCTCTAATGGAAGTGAAGACTAGATAGCTATACCATTTTCTTTGTTACCAAATTCAGAAAAGAAACTTATAAAAAAGATGTAAAGTTTATACGATTTAGAAATATAAAATCATAAGTTGTTTATCTAAGAAAATGTTTTAAGATCTAAAAAGAAATTTTTAGGTTGATAATACAAGTTATGATAGAAAGTGATTTAGGTATAAAACTTGGGAGTTACCAAGATAGGATAAATAATTTGCCAATTACAAAGGAATTAGATATTGTGAATGTAATTACTTGATAATTGTTCTTATTGTATATAATTTTACAGTGTTAAGTTAAAACCTTTCCATTTTATTTAGACAAAAAGAGGAAAATTTTGTGGAATATTTTCACACTGTGTGGAGATGTGTCACTATGATTGGTTTAATAAAATGCTGAACAGCTAATAGCTAAGGTAAGACTTCCTGGCAGAGAGCAAAGCTGAGGGGATAAATATAGATGTGTGGATTTCACCAGCAAGATGCAGAACAAGTTGGATGCACAGTACTAATAAAAGAGTCATACAGCAAAACATAGATTAATAGAAAGAAATTAATTTAAGTTATAAGATCTAGTTGAAAACAAGCCTAAGCTAATGCCAAGCTTTCATAATTAACAATAAGTCTCCAGGTCATTATTTGGGGGTTGGTGGACCAAACAAAGTTCAATAAGAAAGCTTGCTACATGAGGTTCTTCACGGTAGGGATTGGTGTCATTTCAAGTCCGGAGTTTGGGCTTTTTACTCTATAGAATGAGGGCTGGATTTCACCATTAGGGCAGTTAGGAGTGTTCAGTGATTGGAGGTCCTCAGGGGAGGGGCCTGGCCACTTGTTTGCTTCATGGGCTTTGCAAGTAGCCTTTCCACCTCAGAGTCCAGTTCACCCAATACCAGCATTTTTGTGTCCCTATCTTTTCTTCATTCCCTATTCACATTCCTAGTCAGGCCCAGGCCCTGGAGCAGAGCAAGGATTTGGCATTCTATCTTGAAGAAAAGCTGGTAAGACAAAAGATGTTTAGAAAGGTGAAATAACCAGATATTAAAAGGGAGGTCAATGGTGTCAGGGAAACTCCCAGAAATCCACAATGATGACTCCAGCTAAGACCCCTAGCAATAGTGGAGAGGGTGGCTGAACTGGCCATCTACAGTTTGGTGACTACCCTAATTATAATCACAGAGCCTTTATTCAGTAGCTGATTGAAGCAGATGCAAAGATTCAAAGCCAAGCACTGAGCCAAGCTCTGGGAGTTCTCCTGAAGAAAGGGAGGAGGAATTGTACAAGCCAGGGGGGGGGTCAAAGTCATGACAGAGGAACCCAAAGAGACAGAGCTTGTGGGAGCACATGGTCTCTGAACCAACAGTTAGGAGTCTGCATGGGACCAATGCTAGACCCTCTGCATGAGTGTGACAGTTTTGTGGCTTGATCTGTTTGTAAAGCTCCTAGCAGTGAGATCAAGACCTATCCTGGCACTTAGCTGGCTTTTGGGAATCTGTTTCCCATGATGTTTGCCCAGCCTTTATTCAGGGGGAGGAGCTCAGGCCTACCTCAACTCGATGTGCCATGCTATGGAGACAACAGAGTGGGCAGATGGAGGGGGAAAATGAAAGTCAGGGGGAAGAGAGGAGAGAGGGGAAACTGGTCAGTATGTAAAATATAAGAAAAAAATCTTAATTTTTTTTTTAAAGGTGAAACAATCCATGCTGTAAGAAAGAGGGGAATGTTCTAAAGGGAAATAAACACTTCATCCTGCAGGGGAGTCTGGGAAGCTTAGGATAAAAAGAACTCAAAGGTTCCAGGAATTTTTTGAAACTGACTAGACTCAGTTGGCTCCTTTCTTGCCAAACAAGCATAAGGTGCTTGCTTCAAGACACTTTTAAAGAAGCTGAGCTACCTGGAAGAGTCTCAGATCAACTTGGTGACCTGAGAAGAATACTCTAACTTGTTGAGTGACCTGGCTGTTGTGGAGTGTACTCTAGGTTTCCAGCTTTGTTCATGCTAGAATAGGCTTTCAGGGATGTAGCTGTCTTCAAGTCATTTCTGCTCCAATAAGTAAACCCAATAAAACTCACTGACTCACCAAGTTGGATTTTGGTGATATCCTTCTATCTTGGTGAACAAACATTTATTTATATATTCTCAGAAAGTATCACACAACACCAGGCTTGGACATTCTTCACCCTTAGGCAAACACAGAGCTTTTGAGAGGTCAGAGCTTCACCTGTCAAGTATCTCCTTCTTTCTAGGATTCTTTTGCCCCAGTAGCCCATTTTCTGGGAAAACTACCTTCCCTGAGTCTCACTTTCAGTTTGTCCCTCAATTGCTCACCAGTCCCTGCTTCTGACATCTTTCAGTTCCTATCACCTTTGGCCACATTGTGCATCATACTGAATCCCTGCCTATCTTAGCTAGAGTTATTATCGCTGTGATGAAATGCCATGACCAAAGAGCAAGTTGAGGAACATAGTAGTTTGAATGAAAGTGGCCCCATAGGCTCACAGGGACTGACACTATTGGGAGGTATGGCCTTGTGGGAACATGTGTGGTGTGATTAGAGGAAGTATATCACTGGAGGCAGACTTTAAGGTCTCAGAAGCTAAAGTCAGGCCTAGAGTTTCTCAGTCTCCTTCTGCTGCCTTGGGATCCAGATGTAGAACCCCCAGCTACCTCTTCAGCACCATGTATGCCTGAATGACACCGTGCTTCCCATCATAATAACAATGGACTAAAGCTCTGAACTGTAAGCCAGCCCCAATTTAATGTTTTTCTTTATGAGAGCTGTCATGGTCATGGTGTATCACAGCATATAAGGCAGGAAAAAGAGGGTTTATTTGGTTTATACTTCCATATCACTATTGATTATCAAATAAAGTCTGGACAGGAATTCAAACAGTGCAGGAACCTGAAGTCAGGAGCTGGTGTAAAGGCATGCCATCAAAGGGTGCTGCTTACTGACTTGTTCCCCATGGCTGACTCAGCCTGCTTTCTTATGGAATCCGAGGCCAGCAGCCCAGAAATGATACCATCCACAATAGGTTGGACCCTCCTCCATCAGTCACTAATTAAGAAAATGCCTTATAGACTGATCTTATGGAAGCATTTTCTCAACTGAGGTTCCCTCCTTCCCAGTGACTCTAGCTCATGTGAAGCTGACATAAAAACTAGCAGCACACTATCTCATCACAGGCATGTTTATTTCCTGCTACACTCTGGGGTTGCTTCTTTGGGTCTCTTCATCGTCACTCCTTGAGATACCCCATGACAGGTAAGGGAGGCATGAAAATGAATGGCTAAAACCAGAGTCCTTAGGAAAACAAGGAAGAGGTGGCAAGTGTCAAAACACCTAGAAGAACTAGCCCATCTAAGCCTCATCCATGTCTCATCTAGTTTGCCTCAGGCACAAGGTGTGACCACCAAGACTTGCAGTGTGGTTTTAGCAGTATTCCCATGGACTATAGCACCCTTATCTGCTGGGCCTACAGAGGAAAAATACTGCTTGGGGGCTTTCCAACAACACTGTGTTGCTCATTTCAGCCAAAATGGCTTTGGTAATGAATGCTACTTCAGGTTGGGGAGAAGCCAAGGGTTGCAGTGTGTGGCTCTATCAGTCAGTTTTATACTGTAATAATACTAACACCCTAGGTAGCAACTGTTTCTCTGAGGCCAGTCCTGGTGTTACAGCAGGCCAAGTGAGCCTACATCAAGCTCTGCCTTTCCACTAAGCCAGGGCCTGACCATGCTCAGTGACCAAAGGAGAAGGAAACCTAAAACCCAGCCACCTCCTCCTGTGGCATCTGAGGGTCTCAAGCTGGCTCAGCCTTTACTGTGAGCCATTCCTATAGCCTTCCACTTTAGATCCTGAGAGAAAATGGTGGATTGTCAGTGACAGCTCAAGTCCCAGTGGTGGTGGCTGGTCAGCCTTGCCCTCCAGCATACCAGAGAGGCCCAACTCCAGCCTTGTCAGTCCTGCACTGGACGAAAAATCCTGAATCCCCTATAAATGCTTTGGAGAATCAGGCATCAGTTGTTCGGCTTCCAAGAGATGTTTCTGTGGCTGGGAAAGACTTAGGATTCCATTCCTATGACCTCTGGGCCACCAGGGAGGCATGTGGAAAGGACAGGAGGTGGTTGGAGCTTTGGGGAATTGAACAGTTAGCTGCTTAGGCGAGATAGATACTTCAGTGGCAGGAATGGAGTTTGCTTGGCTTCCTGTTTACTCCAGTTCTGGCTGCCACCTCCTATCACTAGGTCTCAGAAGGTTGGCTTAGGGATGCGGTTCTGGGCCTAGGCTACATGTATGTATGTTGACTGTTGCAAAACTGATGTTATCTCCTGGAAGAACCTGTGAGTCACTGCCCCAGAGCAAGGAGCTGTGCCCCAAATCCTCCCAAACAAAGACCCTTTGTCCCTAAAACCTCCCATTCAGGCCCTCGGGAACAACCACCAGACACAGACAGACGTGCCAAAAGACGCAGCCAGCACAAGTAAAATCAAGGCTGTTTTCCACACCTGAGTGTGTTTCTCAGCCCACCTGCCTCAGCTTTCAAAACTAGGCTATGAGAGATCTGGGGCTTGCTGCAGGAGGCCCCTGGAGAGAGTGGGGCCATGAGTTTTTAGAGCCCATAGTGGCCCCAACTGGGAGCCCATGGGCAGATTAGCCAAACCCAGTCAGTGAGCAGTGGCCCCAGAACCTAGTATTCTGCTCTAAGCTGCAGTATGCCATGGATTCTTCAGTTTGTCTGAGACCAACGCTCTAGGGGCCATACAGGGCTCCCACTGCTACCCAGGACCCTCTTTCTCTCCAGGCCAGAAACCCCTTTTGGGGTAGGAAGAGATCTTGACCTCTTCATCCATTTTTCCCATCCAGGGAGCCTCAATGCCAGCGATGTGCTCACAGTAAGCTAGTGTGAGGCCCTGAGCAGCCACGCATCCCATCTTGGAATTCCTAGCCCTACTGTTTTTTTCCCAGCACCAAGGACCAGAACTATGTTCACTCCTGAGTTTGACCACTTGTTTGTGAAGAGCTACAGTCAGCTGGACACCTGCCCCATGCCTACTTGATAGAGGTCTAACAATTTAGACTTTCCCTGTATCCTGAGCAAAGATCCCTAGAGACACAGATACCGCTTTCCCTCCATTATAAACAAACATGCACATTCAGGGTGCCTCTGTGGGAAGATAGCAGGACACACCCAAAGGCTCTTGACATCACCTATATAGACATTAGGTCACCTATATGAATACCCAAGTATAAACAGATGTGGGAGAGGAACACCTCCAAGAGAGACTCCCCACATGCCAGGGAGGTACTCATGGTTCTCTGCAGAATGTGTAGACTGGGTCTTGACCTAAGGATGATACACTGCTTCCAAACTCAGGGTCTAAGCAGTTGGCAAGTAACCCAAGGGACCTTTAGAGCAGACCCACTCATAAGCCAAGCCTGCCTGGCCATATATTCTAAGGCCTCATGTATAGGCCAGTATGAGCAGCCCTCTTCTATATATTGAACTCACAAAGAAAAGCACAGTGCATATGTGGAGGCTGGTACTATCAAAGCTATATAACACCTGAAATGTACATCTTAGAGGCTTAGCCATGCTTATGGCAAGAAGCCCCTACCTGTGCCTAGGTGCCTACCCTTTCCAACTTCTAGCTTGAGACACAGCCTAAGAGAACACTCCAGTCATCTCGGGAATGAGGACCATTCTTATTTTTGTGCGCAAGCCTAGGACAGGGTGCCAAGGATACCAAGCTCTGATTGAACTCTACAGCATACCTCCAACACCAGGGTGGACACTCCTTCTAGAAGGGGCTGACCAGGTCTAACCAGGATATGGCTCAAGACCAGATTCAGGAAGGGTTTCAGATCAAGTATTTCTATGTTGGATATGGCCTCCCAAGACAATCAGAAGCCCTTGGCAGTAATTTATACCCCAGCCCCAAGTCATAGCCTGGCAAGCAGAAGTGTCAGACTGAGGTTGTGGGAAGTCAGCCTAGCAAAGGGGTTAACAAGGCCAGCCAGCATCTCCAGCTGCTCTAAAACAATAGCTTGGGATCAGGAGCCAAACCAAGGCTGTCCAGCACAGCAATGGCTATGCTTTTTTTCCCCAGCCAAAAGTGGAAAGTGTCTAGACATTTGGGTCATTTCATAAGCCAGTATCAGAACGGGAGAATGTAGGAGAAAATTACCTTCCCCTGAGCTCTCCCCACTCTTGGGACTCTCAAGGTAGCCTCTACTGGAATACTAGGCAGCTCCAGCTTGTCTGCCTTCCATAGCATACTGTGGCAGCCACACCAAGTTATCATCCATGAAACGCTAGGATATCAAAGCCTAGAACCATGAACTTGAGGGAAAAAACCATATGGTACAGCTGAGTACAAGCAAAAAGCTTAGCTGCTTGTTTTTGGACGGTTGTATGGGTTTTTCTATGTCTGTAACTTGGAACCTTGGTTGGAGCCTTATACTATACGCTAGATACCTACTCATTTGCTCTTAGGCCCCCAGCCACTGGGGCTCATCTGGAGACAGCACATTCCAAGGAAATTACAGGTAAGTGGCTAATGACCTCTGATTAGGGGCAAAAATGGGAAGAGCAGACAGACGCTGGTGGAGTCAGGCGCAAAAACAAGGCCCACCTTGGTCCTGGCCACCTGCCCAGGCATTTCTCTGCAGAGCTGGCCCCCAATCAGTGTCTCCTCATCTCTCATCTCCTCATCTCCATCTGTCTCTCTGGGGAGTCCTAAGTTCCACTCTTTGAGTCTTTATCTTAGGCATCACAGCCTCTATAGCAGCCAAGAAGACCAAAGAACAAAGCTGTGAGACCCTTACCCTGAGCCCTATACATGGCTCCAGAGTCTGGCTAGTGCTGCCCACCATACTGGGTGGTTGGCTTTGAGCCTCAGCCTGATCTGCACAAGGTAATGACTGCTATTAATGGAGCAGAGAAATTACAAGCCTAGCCACGCAGAGAAGCAGCCCCTGAAAATCCTAATAATGTAAATGAGATGTTTATGGACCTGCAGGTGTAGATAGATATCCAAGTTAGACCTCTATGTTACCTCCTTCCTAGTCCTTTGTCTTCTCATAGAACTCAGTATCTCTAATGATATGTCCTGAAAAGTCATTCTGTGTGCAAACTATTTTCCTTTTCTTTTTAAAGATTTATTTATTTGTTATACATTATATAGAAGAGGGCACCAGATGTCATCATAGATGGTTGTGAGCCACCATGTGGTTGCTGGGAATTGAACTCAGGACCTCTGGAAGAACAGTTAGTGCACTTAACCTCTGAGCCATCTCTCCAGCCCCACTATTTTCCCTTCTATAGTGGGCAGAGGCCCTGCTCCTCCTGGGATGAGAATCCATTGGGCTGGAGCTCTGGAAGGAAAACCAAAGAGCTCCAGTCTTTGGTCCAGCAGGTAGGCTGCCTAACAAGGTTACAGTGAGCAGGAAAGGAAGAGGGCTCCCTGAGCCTGAATTTTTTAATCTGGCCTGGACTCCCAGGCCTATCAGGATCTCAGTAATTTGTAAGTGTGAGAACAATCACTTCCATACTTGGGGCCCCCTTCTATGTACTCAATAGAAACCCTGGGTATGCTCCATATGGACCCTACTACACTCTGCATCATCCCCCATCAAAGTAGCTGGCACGGAAGCTGCAGTCAAACGAAACACAGACTTCTCCAGACATCCCCAGCCCCAGACGCCACAATGGGGGTTGGGGGTGAGAGTCCAGAAGAAAGGTGGGAATGGGTCAGTGGCCAAGCCTACTACCACACAGACTGGCGCCACGCAAACCACCTCAGTGCCTTGTTTGATCTGCCTCACTGCCCAACAAGACCCCAAGGAGGGGCCCTCCTATGGCTCCTCAAGGAAGGTCAAGGTCTTGGGTAAATAACAGTCTACATACTTAGACCTCCTCCAGTTTCTACTGCCTCACCTCACACACTGCCCATACAACTGTGAGCAGACTCCATGCCTCTCAGCTGTTTACTTCTCTTTGGTAGATCCAGGGCAAGGAAAACTCTGCCCTGCTCAGTCTTGAATACAGAATTCTGATGGCCTGCCATGGTTTTGTCTTGAGAGAAGTCAAAGGCTGAAAGCTAAGCACCACCTTTTGATGGCCTACCTTTTGAAGTGCCATCTAGAGATGGTATTGTGGAAGCTCAGCAGGCTGGGACATCCTGAAGCTAATTTATATTCTTTGACAAGAGCTTGCCAGAGCCAAAGAAGGGTAGGGATAGAAGGACCTCATATTAGTCACTGGCTCCTACCTTGAAGACTGCAGTGGATGGGCTACTGGGTCTGCCCTTCTATGGGATTCTGATCTTTGGGGCATGGTGGCCATTACTGGAGAAGGTGCCATGAAGGGGAACTCCTGCCTTTGCTTGGGCAGGCTTCCCTAGCCCAAACTTTGTCTTACCACACTTGGGCCTGTGGGTGCTCATCAACTTGGCTCAGAGTTACCTAAGAAGTAGGCAGTCTTATATTGCTAATACCCTTGAATTCCCTTCAGCAACCCCACCAGTGTGTGGACCCCTCCTCATAGGGTACAGACCTCACAGGGCCCCTGTGATGACTAGTTTTTTGGTTTTTTTCTTTTTGTTTTTGTCAACTTGTCAAAAGCTAGGTTTTTCTGAGAGGAAGAATTTCAATTGAGAAAAATGCCTCCGTAAGATTGGCCTGGCCACATGCTCACCTTTTATCCTAACACTTGGAAAGCAGAAGCAGAGGCAGATGGATCTCTGAGTTCAAGGCCAACCTGGTCTACATAGTGAGTTCCAGGACAGCCAGAGTTACATAGTGAGACTCTGTCTCAAACAACAACAACAAAACAAAAACCAAAAACAAACAAAAAGGCCTGAGACAAATCTGTAGAATATTCTCTTGATTAATGATTGATGTCAGAGGGCAGTGCTATTCCTGGGAAAGTGGTTCTGGGATGCATAAGAAAGTGGGCTGAATTGGGCACAGTGGCACACACCTTTAATTCCAGCACTTTGGAGGCAGAGGGGGGCAGATATCTCTTTCTCTCTCAGCTTGAGGCCAGCTTGTTCTACATAGAGCTCTAGGACAGCCAGAGCTATACAGAGAGATCCTGCCTTTAAAAGGGGCGGGGGGAGTGGAAAAGCAGGCTGAGCAAGCCACAAGGAGCAAGTCAACCAGCAGCATTCCTTCATGGCCTCTGCTTCATTAATTCTTCCCTCAGTGACAGAATGTGACCAGAGACTTGGAAACTCAAACCCTTTCTCCCCAGTTTTCTTCTGGTTATAGTGTTTCATCACAGCAATAGAAGCCTTAAGAGAGAAATTGGTACTAGGGGTGGGATATTACTATGACAGAATTAACCATGTGTGAAAGGACTTTGAAACTTGCGGCTAAAAAGCCATTGAGTGTTCTGAGTTTAGTGAGAAATCATGAAAACTTAGAAGATAATGCTATGAGCAGTGCAGACCATGGAGTCCTGGTTTGTAAAGTTTCAGAGCAAAGTTTAAACATCCCTTAAAGCCTATTATTAGAGTTATTTGCTATCTTGAATTAAAAAGCTTTAATTCAGCTAGGGCTGAAGAATTGGATGCTGTTATTAACAAAAGACTAGAACCACTAAATTGAAATCTTTGCTTACTGGGGATAATTGATACAGGTCAGCTGGAGCTAAAGAATCAGTTGTAATTAAGAGACCACCACTATTGACAGAAAATGTTTTGGAAAGCATTTCTTCAGGGTCAGTACACAGAAGCAGCCAAGGCTAGCAGCAGAACTTAGTAATATATACGAGTCTCCCCAGGTGATACTGGTTTTGAAGGCATAAAGGGTCATGAAAAGCAGCTGAGACCTGGCACTTTGAAAGGCCAGGAGAGGCCATTGGTAAAGATGCACCCTTAGTTATAGTAAAAGCTCCAGGACTGAAGGAGTCATAAAGAGAAACCAAGGATTGGAACATGCAGCTCCCTGAGAGAAGACAGGCTGCTGATGAAGGTGCAGCCCAGCTGCATCAGAGAACCCAGCATTTGGGAGATGTCAGTACCTATTCTGCTTGCTATACATCTCCTGTTCATACCTTAGTCAATCAGTTGCCATGTCTACCAACCAATAACCAAATAGCACCCAAGAGTAATGGAGAAATCTGGAGCTTTTTATTACTATAACAACTATTAACTGGGGAGCAGTCCTTTGCAGTTCCTCTAAGAAACAAGGCGTTGGCTCCTCAGTCATCATCTCTTCAGCTCCCCTATGTACCCAAAAGTAATCCGGAGAAACTGGAGCTGTTCTGGATGGTGAGGACTGCCCCAGAACTGTTGTCCACGAACACGGAGACATACTGTCCAGACTGAAGACATTACAGTGGACATCATTACTAGTGGGTGGCCCCAACCCAGAAGCCTACCCACCCATAGAGATATCATTTGGAGCCAATATTCCCTAACAGTTGAAACACCATCCATACAGATCGAAATCATCCTGACCAGGAAGCATCCTCCTAGGCATAAGGATTCAGAGGTCCTAAGCAACTATTTGCGCTAGGCTGTAAGGTCTTCCCAGACTAGAAGCCTGCTTGCCTGTTCCCTGTGCCTATGCCCTTACCTGTAGCTGCAGCAGCCCCTGAACCTGCACTGTGAAGACCCTGCTGTTGCTCTCCAGGCCTGACACAGCCTCCAGGGACCTAGGTATAAAACCACAGGCAACAGTGTAGAGGCCACTGGCCCATGGTGCCCAGACCACCTCAAGGTGGCTATTGTGATCTCAGGCCATCAACAGACCCCAGAGGACTATGGTGGGCAGCAGGAGTCACTCACGTGTGGTGATGACACAGGGATTCAATACAGATGAGGACACGAACAGTATCCCGGGTACGCAACCGGCCTCTGCCCTGTAGCTCACTGTGGTCTATGGAAAGAACAGCAGGTAGGGGGGATTCTGGATTCTGCTGAGAACAAGCTCAAGTGTGTGCTTGGTTGGCCCCAAGCAGAGTTGGTGGCATCTCTGAGGTACCCTCCCTCAAGGGATAACCTGCCAAACCCCCATACTACACATTCAGGCTGGCTCACCCACATGCAGGCTGGCAGAAAACTGGAAGATGGCAGAGACTGGGGCTGTGAATCGGCCCAAGGCCAGGCTCAGGCCAGATCCCCGCAGGAAGGCACCCTGGGCAGTAGGCTGTGGAGATTAGGAAGTGACTGGCTGGATTTCAGGACCTGGACCCTCACCATACATACTCTAGCTAAGGGAAGTAGCTATAGCCCAACCCCCAAAAGATCTTTCCTGGGCCTCATTCCCTCTGTGGAAAGGACAGGGATGACCTATATGTCTATACCCATGTGGGCCTTAGAGGTTCTAGGCTCCATCTTATAGAATGGCAACTCTAGGCCTCACTTTTGTCATAGTATAAGATGAGACACACACAGGAAGTCCTTTGACCAAAGTTTACCCTTATTCTCTATCATGGTATCTCTAGGAACCAATACAGCCATGTGTCCAGCAACTGTCCAGTGGTGTCTGTGGGTTAGGGTTAGGTTGCCAGTAGGTGCCTACCCCTGCATCCTGTCCCCTAGGCAAACAAGCCCCAAAGATAAAAGGACTATGTGGGTCAAGTCCTCACTCACAGCTTGGAATCCTTGCAGTTCCACCAGTGTCTTCTTGTCCACGAGCACAGGACCTTTCAGGCGGCAGTGGAAAGCCTCAACCACCAGTCGCTGACTGGGTTCCTGAGGTAACAGTGTATCTGGTAGCCCTGAGAATCGAAGTTTCGTGGCCTCTGTGGGGAGGGCCACTTAGTATCAGGCCCCTTCTAGCCTTGAAAGAGCCTCCTAGGCTTCTAAAGGAGGTTGGGTGTCAGGCACTCTTACCTTTCAGCATCCCCTGAAATTCTTGCAGCAGGGCCTCTGGGGTGACTTCCATACCAGGGGAACCAGGGGGACCAGGAGGGCCAGGGGGTCCCGGGGGCCCTGGTAGACCTGAGAGGCCTCGCTAGAAGAGGTTTTAAAAAAAAGTGAATCTGGGGCTGGAGAGATGGCTCAGCGGTTAAGAGCACCGTCTGCTCTTCCAGAGGACCCGGGTTCAATTCCCAGCACCCACATGGCAGCTAACAACTGTCTGTAGTTCCAGTTCCAGGCAAACACCAAGGCAAATAAATAAATAAATAATAAAGTTTTTAAAAAAAAAAAAAAAAAAAAAAAAAGTGAATCTAAGCAGGACTCCCAGCCATCCCTTTCCCTGGGCTTAGAACCTGAAAGAACCCCATAAGGGCTGGTTGGTTCCACAGCAGCTCAGGGGCTTACCGACTTCTTATTCCGGCCACGGCACCGTTTCCTAGAGGCCCCATCATCTGGCCGGCGGACAAAATTCAGCCATGTCATGTGGGCATCTGAGAGCTCAGGTCCAGAGGCCTCTGGTGGCTAAAAAGCCAGAGAAACAAGGCTAGTGTATTGACACCAGACTCTCAGTCTCTGTCCTGATATTCCTCAAAGATATCTATGAACTAAAGGTTAGTGGGGGGATTCAGGTGTACAGGAAGATGTCACAGGGATAATTTAGGCCACAGCCCAAAGGAACTATCTCTGGTGGTCAAAACCTTGATGTCACCATAGGTAGTGTATGGAGGTGGGCAAGGTGAGGTCTGGGGCCTCTAAGAAAGCAAGAATCTGATGCTAAAACATCTTAGACCTTTGCAAAAATGACCATAACTCCTCTGGCCCTGCTCCCATGAAGGGTATAATGGACTCACATGGGGCAAGCCTGATGTGTCTCTGAAAAGAGGTTGAAATGAGACAAGGGGCTATAGACATAGAGATGGCTAGGGAGAGTATGCTCGATAAGATCCAAGCCCATCTCTGAGAACAATTAGGATGTGGGGGAGGTCTGTATGTCAAACTGGCACAATGGCTACAAAAGTATAGACACCATTAGCCTAGTTGTTAGGCTGGTTGCTTCAAAACGTTTCTGCCTTCACTGACCAGAGTCAGCCAAGGATCCTGGCCCAGCAGTCCTGAGTAAGATCAGAGAGTAGTGGAGATCCTAATCAGAAATAAAGATGTTTTCCTCCAAATATGCTAATGGGCTAGGAAGGACAGATGCAAAGACATCAGAATGCAACAAAATTCTCTAACCAGATGTTTGAGCCCTTGGAAACAAGGGCACCAGACACAGCTGAGCCAAGGGCAAAAGATGCAAGGAGATGTAGAACAAGTCCACCCCCAGCACAAAGAGCAAGAAACTTGGAAAGGTAAGTTCACAGAGGCTCCACCCCTGCCTACATCTTCCCAAACTGTCAATTGCTCTATCTCTGGAAGAACAAGCCTAGGCAGGGCTGAAAAAACTGCCACCACTCAATTGGGTGGGCACCACCTCTCTTCCCTAGTGTCTAATTTGAGTTACTTAGGACCCAATATCTGCAGGAGCTTCCACTATGAGGGGTCATAATCTCCTTTTCTGCCTACCCAGGAACTAGCTCACAGTTTATACCTCCTCAGTTCTGCCCAGCCTGCCTATCAAGAAAATGGGGCCTCAGACTTGAGGTGGGTTGATGTGGGCTGAGAGGTAGCCAAGCTGGATGACACAGAAACACCCTAGGAAGGAGAGATGCAAGAGTCAAAGATGCAGAGCCAGGGGTTCCTGTTTGAGTAACCGCTGTTTTCCTTCTTCTCCTGGGAACTCCTGGGATGGCAGCAGTATAGCTTCTGAGATTAATGCTTAAGAGAGATTCCTTTCCTAGAGGACTCTAAAATCATGGCATTTTGCATGAAAGAAGCCACACAGATGAGACTACCCTAGGACCTTTGGAAAGCACAGGCTAGTGAAGCTATTGCCTACTTCAGGAGTTATGTACATAAGGTGCCCCATTTATCAGTCTCCCTCAAGTCCTTCCCACCCTCACCTGAAATAGCAATTATACCTCATGGCATCAGAGTGCTGAAAAGCATGCTGGGGCTTCAAGCAGTTAACTATAGCCCCAAAGAAAGTATCTCTTCTCAGACCCACCACGCATGGCAGGAGGAGGCTCCCCACAGGCCTGCCCTTGTCCTGGTGGGAACCAACTTTAAGCCAGGACCAAGGTCTCAGGTAGTACATAGGTTCTTCCCCAGAAGGGGAGCAGAGCTGTTGAGGTAGGGGGACAGTCTGAGCTTTGAAGCTGTACTTAGAGCTGCACACCCACATGTGCCCGAGCCTGCGCCTACCTTGAAGAAGCCTGGCAATCCCTCATGGTTGGGTGTGGTAATATTAGGGGACTCCACATGAATGGCCAGCTGCTGAGGTCTCTTGGTTTCCTGCCGTGCCAGCACACCTGCAGTTTGTAGCCAGAAGAGGGCTGCTATGGCCCAGACCCAGGCCCACATGGCTCAGTCTCCAAAGACAGAGGCTTAGAGATAGGAGCCTGGTCCAGTGTTCTCATGAGGGCAGCCGCTTCAAGGTCCCTGCGCGGGGGCGAGGCCCGGAAGCTGTCGCTGGTGCATGTTTGCAGGGTGAGCCTAAGCACAGCAGAGAGCTACTGTCTCCAGGGGCCTCCTCTCTCGCATAGCACCCTTGCTGGTGCCCCACCACCAAAAGAGCCCTCCCTCTTTCCTAAGCCTCTCAGGTTCCAAGGGGAGGGTTCACACAAAGCTCATCCACTGCCTGAAAGGTGGGGCAGGGCAGGGGCGGGATTCCTACGGCCAATGATTCCATTACCCCTTTTTAAGTAGGGAGGAGCAGGGCTGCATCTCCCCTGCACAAGGAACCCCTGGCCCCTTCTCAGCAGGATTTTAGTTAAGCTGGGGGTGGGAGTGGGGTTGCTGTTAACATCAACTCTGTGGCATCTTTCATACCCACACCTTAAGGGTAGTGAATCCCAAGTGATTCATTCACTTTAGGAAGCTGTCCACAAATCTCCCAGACCTTCCCACACACACCTCATTCAGCCCAGATGCAGCCCCCCTCCCTACCTTAAACCCCAACATAGGGCACCATAAAAGTAGCACAACCTCTTCACTTGGTTGCCTGCCCCTACCAGCCACTGATCCTCCTCTACTTACAGGGGGCAGCAAGGAGAGGCTGATGGTCTATCCTTCTTGACCGTACACCAGGTACAGGGCCAACTTGTACTGTCTGCCCTCCTCCACTAGTCTAAGAAGCTAGCACAGGCCCAGGCCACACTGCAAGGAGTCAACCTCTGACCAGTGCAATTTCCCCTCCAGTATTTGTGATACAGTGTCAGGTCCTCAAAGACTGCAAGTTGGTTGGCTGAGGCCAAGCCAAGTCAATGAGCACCTTGGCCTCAATGACTATGAGGTAGTGGCCCTAATGAGACTGGGCCAGGATTTCCAATGGTCAGATGAATTCTAACTGGTAAAAGCTATGGCTAAGAACAACCAGCCAGTGGTTTTAATTGCTCTATATAATAAACAGGAGCTGCATCCCCACACACACTGGTTCCGGTAGGCCTGGTTCCTGGTAAACACAATGTTCTAGATAGAGACCCCTCAACTCCCACACCAAAGAAGTGAGAGATGGTCAAGCAAGCAAACACAACTCCAGGTCACACTCAGAGAAGACTAAGAAATAAAGCTGAGGTGGGAGAGAATGTAAAGGAACTGCTCATCTCTCATGTTCCCAGCTCCCAGGCAAATTATCACCTCCAGGAACAGAGGTTAATCTTGAAGTGTTTCACACATATTGTCAATGTCTCAAACCCTCAAAAGTGCCTTTGGCCCTTGTGTTTACTAGTGAGGCTACTCTGGATGATGAGGAAGTACCAGGACTTGATCCCTGGCAGTTATCTATACCTAGTAGATATATGTCAAGAAAGACAGCCTCCATGCCCAGAGACCCTCTCATCATAGATACAGCACCCTGCTCTTCTGGTCTACCTATATCCTGGTGGCCTAACCTTTCTTAGTGCAACTGGTAATGGGATTCCCCAGCTCTGCCTTGCAGGCAGTCTATAAGCAGATAGGCTAGGAGGCTAGACTTTGGCCTGTCACAAGTATACCACAGTAAAGACCTCATTTTATGGCTGGGGATAAATCCAAGTTACCAGTTTTTCAGCTTCAACATCTCCCTGGAAAATAAAAGGATTCTTCTTTGGTTTACAAGAACTCTGACCTACATGACCAAGGCAACCCCCAGGAGGATCAGGTCCAATTTCTGGCTCTCATCCCCCAACCCCTGGAGAAAACAGCTTGACAGAAACCTACTGGTTTACTATACAAGGAAGTTGCTCCCTCTTACCCATTCTATAAAGAAACTCCAAAAGGCCACTTAGGCCTATAATCCCAGCATCTAGGAGGCAGACAGAGAATTCAAGGCCAGCCTCTGCTACCCAAAGTTCAGACCAGCCTGAGCTATATGAGACTCAATTAAAAAAGAAATTCCCAAAGCCTGCCTGGGAGTTATTTTTATCCTCGGAAGAAGAACAAGAGGTGGCAGAACTGGGATGTTTCCTCTCAAGGTACCTACCTCTTCCAAAATATCAATAGGATGTGGGCTTTGGGAGAGACTTTTCTCCTGTACAAGGAAAATCTACTGGAGGGCAGGCAGTCCAGGGTGCCAATTGGCCCCACTAGGGACTTTTCTCAAGAAGGGCAACACACAAACAAGATTAGACATGCTTGATCCAATGAAACATCATCTTTTATTTGGGGTCAGGGCAGGCAACACACTGTGGATACAGGGTCCTATAGCACTCAAAGGAGAAGGATGAGAGACATAGTCTTGGGGCTAACCCACCAATCCTCAGCATCTTCAGTTGCTACAATAAGTGCGACACCTTGTGGTCAGAGAGCGGGCTGACTTTTTACTTCTACTTTAAGAACAAGTACTTTTAAAGATTTTCTTTCATTCTGGGCTGCTAAAAATTGAGATTTCAGCCAAACAGTGGTAGTGCAGGCCTTGAATCCCAGCTTTCAGGAGGCAGAGGCAGGTGGATCTCTGAGTGTGAGGCCAGGCTGGTCTACAGAGTGAGTTCTAGGACAGCCAGGGCCACACAAAGAAACCTGTCTCAAAAAATAATAATTTAAGATTTCACATACAGAACACATGTTAAGTAAACTAACATTCTGTCTTATAAGAACTTCAGGAAACAAGGAAACTTTAGAACTGATGCTAAACAGCTACCTAAGTGCAATGAAGTACTCCAGAACCAGGGAAGAGCTAATGTCTGGTGCTAAAAAGAAGTTCAAGCCTATAGGGTTCCACCCACTGCCACTATGCCATGTGTAGACACATCTCAGTCCATAGCTGCAGGCTTCACAAGCCCAGGCCCAGCAGTGGTTTGTCAATCCACCTTTTGGCAACAGCAACATACCCTCCCCACAAGCCAGACATGACTCTTGCTCACAATCTACCAGAGAAGGACATTAACAAAGATAGCATGACATTTAAGAATGAAGGTATAACTAAAGCCTTTTCAAGAGAGAGTATATACTAACTGTAAATTAAAGAGCTAAACCAAAATGATCATGCAGGTTGCACTTCAGCTTCACCACTGATCTCTGAAGTTGGTTTAGGAGCCTCATTGGGTCCCCTGGTGATGACTGATGTCCAGCATCAACAATGTCACTATCTCCACCTGGCACAGTTGTCAGCTTTCTCAAACAACTACTGCAGATACATCAAATACAAACACTAAAAGGGTAAGATGTTGGCCATAAGGGAGTCAAGAATCTAAAAACTGAGAACTTACCATCTTAGACACTTAAATCTGATGTATTTCAGGGCAGTTTCCCTTTCCATGATTTGTAGAAATCAACATCTAACACAGGTCACCTAAAAAAGGATGTTGAAAGAACTTGCAGAAGCCTCAAAATATGTAAGCCCAGTCCATGGGGACTTAAGTTCTCCATTGTCCACCAACATAGGAGGAAAATAGGCTTCTGACCAAGTAGACATAAGGAATTCAGAGAAAAGGCTCACTCAACTGGCACTCAGGGATCCTACTTCTCTATCACTTAAAAAAGCTAAAAAAGGGGACAGGTATTAAGGTTGACAGCAATCCAGGGCAATTCCCACCCCAAGCCTTCACTGTAGTCCTCAGCCACTATTTGTGGCCAGAGAAAGTTGACTTTTCTACCTTAACAAGAAGAGAACAAGTACTTTCTAGAAGTATTTTCTCTCATTCATAAGCACAATTTTACAGTGAGGCCAAATCATTCCTCTCCTAGACCCCCAACTACAGCTGTTACCAATCAGCCCACATGTACCCACAGGAGGTTTGCAGCACTACCCCCACCATGAAATCTTCAGCTCCTCTACTAAGAACACACACAGAGTATTTATTTGATAGGCATTAAAGTTTTATATTTTTAAGTGACCAAATCTAATAAAATGAAAAACAAAACAAACAAACAAACAAAAAAAAATTTACTAAACAGGTCCAAAAGACAACACAGGAGATAAGCAATAAAACCAAAGCGTGAGTGGCCCTTGTCCACATCAGCCTCTAGAGGGAGTTAAGAACCTCCAAATCACACATTTTGGTTTTTGCTTTCTTTTTAAGGTTTTTAAAAAGTGAAGCTCAGGAGTCCAGCAGGCCATCCTGTGCTCAGTAGCATGTCCATCCCGCCTGCATCAAGCTCTGGCCCCTGCATCCCTCAGCAGCAACTGTAGATTGCAGCTCTTGAGCCTCACTCCTGTGCTATGCTTCTCAGCACATACTTGACCGTGTAGGCAAAGGCCGCAAACCCAACTATAACAAACAAGTTCGCCAAAGCGCCGCCCAGGAGTCCATGATGCCTGTTGGCCTGTGGGAGCCCAGCGAGGTTCGGGCCGGCAGCAGGTGCATGCCCATTGAGGAGCTGGATCCCATTCTGGCCACGGTGCATGTCCCCATCAGGAACCACGTCTGGCAAGGGAAGATTCTGGGGCCTGCTACTTAGTTCATCTTGTGCTTTCTGTTTCTGTTTAATTTCCTGAGAGAAAAACACAAGAACCCTCAGTTTTCTTAACAAACCTGTTCCTCTGGGAGCAGCACTCGAGTTTTTATAAACCCAGAGCTACCACCCAGAACACAGTTCTCCATTCCCCTGCAGCAGATCCTAACCAAGAGAGAATAGCTCTTGGTCCTACTTTACAGGTGAACAAACCAAACAAGGTATCACAATTACTATTCTGTGCCAGAGCCAGGTGGCAGCAATGCTGAATAACAGTGAGCTATAAAGTATTATATCACTGGCCAGCTGATGCGTCTGCTCACTGTCATGGTCTCAACTCCGGGCCAAACCAGGGAATAATTAACTCCATGTGGCATAGTACATACTCAACCCTTCCTGTAAGAAGTAACTGATGTATCTCCTAGCCACTGTTGGTGGTTCACTTGAGGGATGGCCACTAACTGGCAAGTGTCATGCCTCTATGGGGACAGACTCAGTCCCCAATACTTGTACATGTCCCTCAGGGTCTCCCTCATCCCTGGGCTCTGTCTTTCCTGCACTGCAGAGCCCTGAAGAATGAGCTCTGTAACCCAAAAACGTATAAATTTGGAGGCATAGCCAACACAGATCCCTTTATGTCGTGTAGCAATGTGGAGGGCCTGCAATCCCTCTACAACATCTACGGGAAAACAGCAGTAGGCACAAAAACACAGATTCTCTTTAGAAATAATTAAATCTGAAAGTGTTTTTAACATAGGGAAAGACAAAACTGAGTTCCAACATTTACTTTCTTACCTCCACAACTTCAGGAAATAATTCACAAAAGACTTTATCTTTTAAATTAAACACTAAACTCTGTGCTGCCAGCTGTCTTTTCTAGGAAGAAAGAGAAGGGAAATATCAGCCAGAAAGCTAATTTTAAATTTTGTTTTGTTTTTGGGGGCAGGAGTTCTCTGTGTAGTTCTAGCTATCCTGGAACTCACACTGTAGACTAGGGTGGCCTCAAACACAGAGATCCACCTGCCTCTGCTCCCAAGAGCTGGGATTAAAGGCATACACCACTGCCCAGCTAATTTTAATTTAAAAAAAAAAAAAAAAAAAAATCTTGTCAGGTAATACTTGCCTTTAATCCTTGCTCTCAAGAGGCAGAGGCAGGTGGATCTCTATGAGTTCAAGGCCAGCCTGGTCTACAAAGGGAGTTCCAGGAGAACCAGAGAGGCTACACAGAGAAACCCTGTCTCAGAAAAAAAGCATACAAACAAAAAATGTCTTTAAAAAGAAGTATGTATGATGTTGCACACCTGTAATCTCAGCATTCAGAAGGATAAAGAGGATCACTACAAATTCAATGCGAGTCTGCTGTATTAGTGAGGGCATACAGACCACTTTATGCAAATAATGAGACCCTAATGGCAAAACAAAACCTCAAAACAGACTCCTGTAGAGTCAAGGACTATAGAAAACACCTAAAATACTTTCTCTTCTCAAAAATTAGTCTTATGAAGGCTTATTTATGTTTTGTTATCAATTAGCATTACACATGGTTTCTATCCTCTAAATATTAGAGAACTAAAACAAACAAGAAATAGCCCCTTCTCAAGCCTTACAAAGTCTCCTGAGGAGTTCAGGAGTGTCAATGATGCTTAGCAAGGACAAAAGCAGAGTTGGAGACAAAGATGGGCAGTGAGGCCAAGGGCCATGTTCTGAGGCAGCCAAAGCAGAGATTTCTACAATGTGGCCAGGAACAGGGCAGAATCAGCCCAGGATGAGAGGTTGGAGGCCGAAGTGCCACAAGGCCCCGGGCGAGGCGCTGCCACACCTCACCGTGAAGTCCGATGTCTCTATGCTGCCCAGGGTGGGGCCCTTCTCCACCATGAAGCTCAGAAGCCCTGTTAGAATGGTGGAGACAGACCATGCTGGATTCCATGTGTCTGGGTGAAAATCTGTGATGGAGAGACACAGCCTGAAAGAAAGTGATTTTTTGTGAGTAAGAATGTACATTTCCTATGATCACAAACAGCCCAAGGCATTGCATCACCTGGAAGCTTACCTTGTGTTGCACTTAAACCTTCCATTGGGAGTTATCATGTAAATACTAGGAGGCTTAAATGGAAATTCTCTGGGAAAAATTAGTTTTCCATGATAATAGCCACCTATATCAAAAGAAACATAGTCTTATTAGCCTAGTCAACATCCAGTATGACTGCTATCCCAACACTTCAGCCTGCCCCACCCCCACTCCCGCTAGTTTCTGACTCTCCAACTATTACAACTGTGCCCAAGGGAATCTCTAACTATCACTTGCCCCTACAGCTACAGAACACCCCTTCTCTCTCTGGACTCTTCCTGTTCCTCCCTTGCAGAAGTGAAATTGCAAGGAATCCCAGCCTCTTCCATTACTTCATCTGGTTCCTAGCAAATACATCCCTAGCACCAGCATTTGTCTGCAGGGAGAAAAAAAAAAAAGAAACATCCACCCACATTTCAAAGAAAAGGATCACATAAATGGATGTCAGGCATGAGCTGGGTGAAAGAGGAATCTATGACACATAACATAGTGCAAATTAGATAAGAAAACAGCAAGCTACTGGACATCAGATAACTACATGCACTAAAGAACATGTAAATGAAGATTGGATACAGGGATGAACAGTTAACAGCCTGCTATGCAATCATGAAGATTAGAGTTTGGATTCTATAACCCATAACAAGATGGCCCCATAATAACAATGAGTGATGGAAACAGACATCGCTGGGGCTTACTGGCTGCTAGTCTAGTGTAAAAATAAGAACTCCAGGTTCAGGGAGACTGACTCAATGAACCAGTAATCTTCTGTGGGGTCCAGCCCCAAACAGGTTTTCTCTCAGAACTTCAGGAAGTGCTTCTCCCAGCAATGGAGGGATTTCTACTGTATTTTCTTCTAAGGAATCAAACTTAGGGCAATTCCTTTTCAACACATCTTTATTAGCATTGCAACAGCATGACACATCCCTTTATGGCACAACATGATGATCAACAATGAAGGCATAGGCTTTATATATCCCAATCAGGCCAGTCTCTCACAAGGCCATGGGGGGGGGGGGTTTTGCTAGGTGACTAAGTAGACAATGAAGGGGACCTTGCAGCTCTTTGTTCAGCTAAAGCACCTTCCCTAGGAGAGATTTTGTGAAGGCTTAATTTGCATTCTTAAACCTTCAATTTAGGATCTTGTGTTAATGAATCCAGGTGCAAGAAAGCTTTTTGGGCTAGTTAGCTCCATCCAGATAGCTCTCTTATCAGGGGTGGTGACTTTAGGACATATCTGAGAAAAGTTTCAAATGAGTTACTATGTTTCCTATCAAGGCTAATAGCGGGGAAGGCTCTGGGCAGGGAGAATGAAGGACTGGAAGATCTTGTCTGTTTAACTGTTCTCATTGGGGATAGGGGGACATATTCATAAATTCCAAGGAAATAACAGATGAAAGGGGCTGCCTTCATACACAGAAACCCTCCATAGGAAGTGGTTAGCATCTGCAAGAAAGATTAACACCAAATCTCCTTGAGATTTTGGCTTTCCCTCCATCAGAAGTTTAGCTCTGATAGGTCAACCTCGTCGGTACCAAACAATTCCTACTTCGTATTTCTGTGGCTTCCAGCAGACCAGGAAAACCTGACACCCTCCTCTTGCACATACATGTGCATACCCCTATCCCCACCCTTCAACCACACCGAAATGTGGAAATGTAGTTCTTTTTGTATAAATACACATTATTTAATGATTGGTTGTACTGTGAATTAGACCTAGGGCCTTGCACATGCTAAGCAGGCACTCTACCACTGATCTCTGTCTCTAATTCCAAGACACAGGTTAATTACAAAGAATACTCAAAACATGAAGATGTGTCAGAGGAATACTTTTACCAAAATGACCACAGTAAGACCTCTCTCCTCTGCAATCAAAATCAGTTCTTAGGCTGGAGAGATGGTTCAATGGTTGAGAGTACTGACTGCTTTTCCAGAGGACCTGAGCTCAGTTCCCAGTACCCACAAGGCAGTTCATGACTGTCCAGTTCCAGGGGACACCCTCACAGAGACACGCATGCAGGCAAAACACCAATGCACATTAAATGAAAATAAATAAATGACAAAGTCAGTTCTTGCCATAAGACATAATCATAACCTGATTGTGTTCAAACAAACCAACCCAAAAGAGCACAGAGAAAAGTCTATGAGGGATGGGCCACAGATATAACCTTGGCCAAAGTCTAGGAATAGAAACACAGAACACGGGGGCTGGAGAGATGGCTCAGCGGTTAAGAGCGCCGTCTGCTCTTCCAGAGGACCTGGGTTCAATTCCCAGCACCCACATGGCAGCTAACAACTGTCTGTAGTTCCAGTTCCAGGCAAACACCAAGGCAAATACATAAATAAATAAAGTTTAAAAAAAAAAAAAAAAAAGAGACATAGAACACAGGAGAATCACAGATGTCTATACCATTTTGTCAGACTATGTTTCCCTACTGGCTTGTGCTTTGTAAACATCAACTGGCCTGGTGATATGCACTGTTTCTGGGTTCTACATTATGCTCCACAATCTGTTTCCCTGAACCACTGCTTGTTCCTCACTGCTAGAGCCACATAATATATGGAAAACAGTGGCTCTTCCATTTAATTCTCCTTTCAAAACATTTTTTGAGTCTACTTTAGGTCGTTTGTCCTTTCATGTAAATTTTAGAGTAAACCTTAACATTACTAAAACACAAATAAGATCATATTAAATCTCCAATTAGTAGTAGATTATCAGCAAGCTTTCAATAGGAAGCCAATTTTGTACTCTTAGAATGGGTATGCCCAAGAACACTAGGAATAAGACTGCCACAGAGCTCAAGACAAACATGGAGTTATAGAGGAGGCATTAGAAGGCAAGGAAGAAGGGCCAAAATACCTCAAACACAAAGGAGAAGGAATATATCAGGAAAGTGGTCATCAATAGCATCCTATACTAGAAGATAACAAACTGAGGACTGAGGAAAGCCCTTGGCCAACACAATTTAGAGGATTCCTTATAGACTCTAGGAGAATGTTATCTGCAACTACTAAAGGGACAACTGAGGAAAGACAGTAAAGAGGGGTTTACTTTAAATAAAATTGGCAACCTAAGGGGCAGTACCCATAGAAGTACACAAAGAGTATAAAGAGATGAAAGAATGGTAGGGGGCTGGAGAGATGGCTCAGAGGCACTGACTGTTCTTCCAAGGTGTTGAGTTCAATTCCCAGCAGCCACATGGTGGCTCATAACCATCTATAATGACATCTGGTACCCTCTTCTGTATACAGTATACATAATAAATAAATCTTTAAAAAAAAAAAAGAAAGAAAGAAAGAATGGGGGGTATCTAGCATTAATGGTTAAGACATTACAGTTACGGATTAGGTGTTTAAATGTTCACTATTTACTTTAAAATTTAAAAACAAGATAGAGAGGTTCAGCGGTTAAGAGCACCTGTTGCTTTTGTAAAGGACCTAGGGTTTGTTTCCAAACATACATATGGCTGATTAAAATTGCCTGTAACTGTAGTTACAGAGAATCCAACACCTCTACTAATCTCCATCAGCACCTGCATACACATGGTGTCACACACATATATGTACGTGTATGCACGCATGCGCAAATATATTTAAAAATTAAAAAGGACAGTCAAGCAGTGGTGGTGCACTCCTAGCACTCGGGAGGCAAAGGCAGAAAAATCTGAGTTTAAGGCCAGCCTGATCTACAAAGTTAAGTTCCAGGACAAGTTCCAAAGCTACACAGAGAAACCCTGTCTCAAAAACACAAACAGAAATTAAAAACAAAAAAACAAGAAATACCAAAAACCAAAATTATTTCAAAACTCAAAATAGTTCAAGCATAAAGTGTTTTCATATTATTTTTTCCAACTGTTTAGAAGCCCATCTTTCACATCTGTTAGGGACTGACCAAAAGAAATTTCAAAGGTTCCTCAAGACATGTGGCCTGTGTGCCTCCCTAATTTTACCCAC
Organism: Sigmodon hispidus; assembly: GCA_004025045.1. Classification (NCBI taxonomy): domain Eukaryota; kingdom Metazoa; phylum Chordata; class Mammalia; order Rodentia; family Cricetidae; genus Sigmodon; species Sigmodon hispidus. Next base: position 66,832 of record PVIH01003594.1, read on the forward strand.
ACCCTGATGCTATAGGGCTCAGGCAAGTTTCTGGTGTCTGGCACTGTAAGCACCATCATCATGACATGCTTTTATCTCTCCTCACAGCCCCTGCAAACTCCATTATCCAGAATTACCCTAAAACTTAAGATTCCTGGACCAAATGAGAACCTGTTAAAAAAAAGTATCAGCCAAACTACCTGCAAAAAAAAAAAAAAAAAAGAAAAGAAAAGAAAAGAAAAAAAAAAAACCTTAAAAAATATTTATTTATTATGTATATATACTGTATACAGAAGAGGATACCACGTCTTATTATAGATGGTAGTGAACCACCATGTGGATGCTGGGAACTGAACTCAAGACCTCTGGAAGAACAGTCAATGCTCTCAACCTCTGAGCCATCTCTCCAGCCCCAAGTTTGTCCTTTTTATTCTCTACCACACAAGCTCTCAAACAAATGTCCAACAATACTTTTCTTTTTGTTTATGCTGAGGATGGAACCCAGAGCCTCACAGAACCACTAAAACCTCCTCTCTGAAGTGTTCCACAAGGTTTCCACCTATAGAAAAAGACCTGTTGCTTTTGCCTTCTTAAGTTAAGCCTGATGGTTGGAAGCAGAGGCACTGCCTACCTGGCCAGGGCTCTGCCCTGGGCTTGCCTGTGAGATGGTGTCAGTCTTGCCATAGGATCCTAGAAATTTGTTGACTGACAAAAATCACTGAGGGTCCTAGTAGTATCTGGATACCTGAAGGATCAGAACACCAGGTCCACTAGCAAGCAGTAAAGACAGTTAAGAACGTGTTAGCTCCTATATCCTTCCTAAGCCTCACATGCCTCCCTCCACTTAGCTTGGAAACTATTCTGAAGACATTAAAAAGTACCTAGCACTAATTTTATTTTGACAACATTCTCTAGGAATGTTTTACTATTTATTCCAATTTTTTTTCTCCTGGGCTGTAAAGATGGCTCAGAAGTTAAGAGCATTTACAAGAGGACCCAGGTTCAATTCCCAGCAACCACATGGTAGATCACATTCATATATAACTCCAAGATCTGACCTTCTGTGGGCACCAGTCATACATGTGGTCCACAAATACCCATACACATAAATTAAAAAAAAAAAAAAAAAAAAAAAGTTTCCTATCTCTAAGACATAGGGAAATGCAGATGGTAATTACAAACAGTCCAGAAATATCAAAATGAGCAAACATTTCTAGAACTTAGAGAAATACTAGGATGAGATTCACGGAAATCTGATTTAACCTCTATACATCTAAAACAGATCGACTGTTATTTATATTGATAGGAATGATTCATATTTTTTTTTTCTACTCACCTTCATAAGGAGTCATCTCAGGACCTCGAACAACATAATGCCTGAGAGAGAAGCAAATTATTTGATATGGACCATGAATTCTCTAAAACTACAGAGTTCTCACAGAAGGCCCGACCGACACTGCTGTTTAGAAGCAATACCCACCACTCTAAGCAAAAAGGGGGCAAACAAACATAGCATGGCTTATCTAAACCCTTCTCTTCTAAGAGTTTGGTGTTTTAGTGGGTGACGGGCACAGGTATCTTATGGCCACTCAAACAGAACCTGGGCACCAAGTGTCTGATGAGTTTTTTCAGTGACATGTCACATGTACTGTCCAAACACACTGTTAAAGAGCTAAATGTGCTTTGAGCAAATACCCAGGGTCAGGAATCTAGACATTTCTTTTTTGCATTCCTTCAGACTTCACCCCACTTACCTCTGCCCTTTGCTTCTAGCAAATCTTAAGTGACAGTTGGTGAGATGATTAGTGGGTAAAGGCACACATTACTAATCTGATGACTTGAGTTGATTTCTAGGATTCCCTATGGTAGAAGGAGAGGAATTGGCTCCCAAAATTGTCCTCTAACCTCTACATATATATGGCGGCACATATGTACCCACTCTACAAACACAATAAATGCAACTTTAAAAAAAAAAATGCTGTAATTTCAACCTCAAGAAAGTCTTTCCTAGAACATAATCAAATCAAAGGGTAGACTTAGAGGAAGTTTCTGTCCCACCAGCAACTCCCAAATACCCAGCAGCTGCTAACTGACCCGGAGGCTTAATATTACTTATAAATGCTTGGCCAGTAGCTCAGGCTCATTACTAACTAGCTCTTACACTTAAATTAACCCATAATTCTTATCTATGTTTAGCCTCGTGGCTTGGTATCTTTTCTGAGTACAGCATTCTCATCTTGCTTCCTCTGCATCTGAGTGGTGACTCCTGACTCCACCCTTCCTCTTCCCAGCATTCTTGTTCTCTGCCCTGCCTATACTTCCTGCCTGACTACTGGCCAATCAGCATTTTATTTATTCACTTAAATTTATTTAGCATTATTTATGTGCATTGGTATGAAAGTGCCAGACCTCTGGAACTGGAGTTACAGTTGTTAGCTGCCATGTGGGTGCTGGAATTGAACCCAGGGTTCTCTGGGAGAACAGCCAGTGCTCCTAACCCCTAAGCCATCCCTCCAGGCCAAATATTTATCTATCTATCTATCTATCTATCTATCTATCTATCTATCTATCTATCTATCTATCTACCTGGTGTGAATTGGTGTTTTGCCTGCATGTATAACTGTGTAAGGGTGCCAGGTCTTGAAATTACAGACAGTTGTTAGCTGCCATGTGGATGCTGGGAATTGAACTCAGGTCCTCCAGAAGAACAGTCAGTGCTCTTAACAGCTGAGCCATCTCTCCAGCCTCAGCGTTTTATTAAGCCAATTTGTAAGTGATAAATCTTTATAGTGTACAAGAGCATTAGCTACAGCATTCCACACACAACAGAGAAATTCCTGGAACTCAAGAGATCCACCCGCCTCTGCCTCTTGAATGCTGGAATTAAAGGTGTATACTACACCCAGTGAGAAACGCTTACCAAAGCTGGTCATTTTCACAGAGAACATGTAATTTCATAACTACACTTTTAACACAGAAAAAGAGCTACCATGAAACAAATATTTCCATAGGTTCCATCCCTGTCAGCTTGAAATTTATGAGTACTTGGCCTAGGCCAGAGTCAGGGGTTAGTGTCAAGACTTTGTCACCAATGTTCCCAGGCTAGATAGCTAATTCCCAGTCTCAGGAAATAAAATGCAGCCTAACCCTAATTTACATGAACAACACCTGAGAGCTTTGTATACCCAAAGCCTGCAATGAGGACTACCCAAGAAGATTTCTCCTTTCAGCTCTAGCCTAAGCTAAGCAGAACTCCCTAGTATTCTTGACATGACATTCATTACAAAGCCCAGAGCATTGACAGGCATCTCAAGTGTCCATCCATTGCTGAGGAATAACTGGACTGCCTCTGTCCACCACCATCTAGACCACTATGGAACCTACAAGAGAATTACTATGATGCGGAGTGAGCAGGAATGCAGAAATCTTACCATTCAAGAATATTTGAAGGGAGAGGCTCCGCACAGATGTAAGGCACCGGGTCTTTCTTAATTCGAAGGTAGTCCTGTTTCAACCTTTGTGTTGCTGTTGTTGGAGCTCTCTTATTGCTGTTATTGCTCATCTATTGAAAAAGAAAAACATCTCTATTTACAGGGAACAAGAGAACATACACATGCTTTCCTTACTACAGATAACTTCAGCAGATGACTACCTCTGCTTTCCTTTCTGCAACTCACCAACCATCAAGTCCTTCACTCAGCTCGCTTTTTCTATATGTCCCTACCACATTCATTTGTGCAACATGTTACCAAGTGTTTAACACAGATGCAAGATAGAAAGAAACATAAAGCTGCACTCCTATCCTCAAAGAATTTACAGATTAATTCATTCAAGTGAGATCTGGGTAGGTATACTGAAGCCAGCTTGCACCAGCTCCAAAGAGCAACTCTATATATCCTTTAACTCTGTTCAGCAACACCTCCTTTCACAAGAGATTAGTAAATACCACAGGCCTTTTCTTGGCTTAGAAGCCTGTTATACATTTAACACTGGTTACAAGTAACAGTGGTAGGGGCAAAGAGATGATGTGATACTTTTAGAGATCTAGATGCATGATGAGAAGGCATATTTAGGGGAGCACATTGGTCACCATGTCAGGTAGGAGTTAAAACACAGTGAAGGACAATGGTTAACCAGAGAGATGAAGCCAAACTTCCAGAATCCTAAGAGTTTTAGGCCCCAGCACTAAGATATATGTGGTGGTTACAGTAAGAATGCCCCCCCATAGGCCTACTTCGAGTGGCACTGTGAACAGGTGTGTCCTTATTGGAGGAAGTGGATAATTGTGAGAACAGGCTTTAAGGTCTCAGATGCTCAAATTAGGCCTAGAGAGGCATTCACTTCTGCTGCCTGTGGATCAAAACACAGAATTCTCAGTTCCTTGACCAGCACCATGTCTGCGCACATGGCACCATGCTTCCCATCATGACAATAATGAACTAAACCTTTAAAAGTTTAAAGCCAGTTCCAATTAAATGCTTTCCTTTATAAGAGTTGCCATAATCATGGTGTCTCTTCACAGCAATTAAAACCCTAAGATAGTACATCAGGACCTTCTATTAGGAAGATCACTCTTAACATAAAGCAGCAGTGAAAGATACAGGGAGTGAGATCATGACAATGCTAAAGAGAAGGGACTAGGGTTTTTAAGATGTCTCAGAGAGCAGGTAAAAGTGCTTGCCAAACAAGACTGACAAAAGGAGTTTGTCCTCAGAATCCAGACAGTGGAAAGAAAAGAACTATCTGCTTCAAGTTGCCCTCTGACATTCACACAGGAACCCACAGACATACACACTAACGCACAAACATGCATACATCCACAAACAATAAATATATATAAAAACTTTTGAAGAGAAAAGACCAGCTGGATATAGTAGTACACATCTTTAATCACAACACTTAGTAAGAGTCAGAAAAAGGCAAATATCTGAGTTTGAGGCCAGACTAGCCTACATAGTGAGACTCTATCTCAAAAAAGAGAAAGGACTGAATCAAGGACTCAGACCCTTTATCCAGAAGATACGGAGGAGGCAGTGATGAAGAAAACAAGGCTCCCACTGCTATAGATGTCAGAAGAGCTCCTATTTGTTCTTTTTTCTCATCAAGACAGAAATACAAACAAAAAAATTTACAACCAAAAATACAGTGTGAATACTGCCAGTCTAAAATATAAATGAGCGACCACTTGGGGATATACAAATTAGAGAGGAGATAATAGGCTTGTGAGAAGATGGTTCAGTGGATAAAGATACTTTGTTGCCAAGTCTGATGACCTAAATTCAATTCCCAGGACCTATATGACAAGAAAGAACTATCAAGCTGTTCTCTGACTTCTATGCACATGCTATGGCACACACCTCCCCACTACCAAAAAAAAAAAAAAAAAATATATATATATATATATATATATATATATAAAGCTTAAATGAAAACCAAAAAAAAAAAAAAAAAAAAAAAAAAAAAAAAAAAAAAAAAAAAAAAAAAAATTAAAAAAAAAACAAAAAAAAAAAAAAAAAAAAAGAGGACATGAACCTAGCTGAAATAGAACAAGTTGGACATGGGCAGTTACAGATGGCCATATCAAATGATACTGGACCCAGACTTGCCCACTACAGCATCCTTCTTTTCTTCCTACCGCTGTCACTTGGCTACTCCATTCCTAATCTGTCTCACACAGTACTGTCTGGTCACTTTAACAATGACTCTAGACATCAGTAAACACCAATAATAGCTGTGATTTCCCATTCTGACCTCTAGATAAACCTAAAGTCAACCCCATGCTAGCCTTTGTATGAATTATTTCCAGTAGATAGCCGTATGTTCTTTTACTCTCTTCAATACTTACTTATACATATTATTTGAGAGTCAACAACTTTTAACCCTTTGGTTTGACTAACTTCTTGGTAGACATCATTACCACAGACCTCTGCATCTGCCGCCTCTACCAGTACTGATACCTCACGATAACCAGGGCTTGGTATGTACTTACTCTGTACCCCCAGGGCCTACAGAGGGGATAGGTCAGCCAGGATATCCACCACAATCCTTTCATGTGCACAGTCTCAGCAAAAGTGTGGCTTTTTCATTGGAGAAGTAGGGAATGAACCCTAATCCATGCATTACTTGTTCACTTCCTTCTAATCCTAATAACCATAGTACAGGAACATACTACTTTCCTGGCAACCACAAAAACCTCAAACCTCTTCATACTTCAGTTCATCTTGTGCACTATAATCAATGGAGTGTAACCATTCATTCTCCACCAAAGACAGCAGATAAATGGCAACAGTTTATCTGCCAAATGGTTCAAACAACCCATCTAGACCTAGTTCTCATAGCACCTAATAAAGTCCAACCTTACCAACCCAGTTTGGACTGGTAAAAAGTACACCTACAGACACCTACATTCTTCCCTATCTAGCCTGAGCTGCGTTGATCAGGGTCCTTCCTGATTTCCCTAGTCAAAAGCCTCCTTTTCTGTCCTTCACAACCACACCACCACCACCACCATCACCACCATCACCACCCCCAAGGTCTAAGAGTATAGTGCACAAGAACCTTTCTGGCAGAATCAAGGGCTTTTGCCTGATGCTTCCAAGAATGCTCACACCAGGAACAAGGTTACAGTCCAGCATGGCCAAGAAATGCTTCCAGAAAGCACTGTCCCCAAGTTCTTGGCTTCAGAAGCCATGTGGACCACAGAGCTCAACTTGCCCAGCACCTAGTAAGAAACAAAGCAATAACCAATGATCCACAAGCAGAACCACAAGACTTGTTCTTTCCCTTATGTTCACCCTTGAAGTTACTACTCTGATCTGTACAAAATAATATCAGTGAGTAATTCCAACACAACTGTATTTGAATTCAGCTAAGTCACCAGATAGGATGCATAATAAAAGTTAATGGACACACACATAGGAAACTAGCAAAGTTAGTTATGTCAGATTGTAAGTGTAACTCAGTTGGTTAAGTGCTTGCTTAGCATGGATGAAGCCCTGGGTTTGACTCCCGGCACCACATAAACAGAGCATAGTGGTGTACATCTGTATCCCCAGAACTGGACAGACAGAGGCAGAGGCTCAAAGGTTCAAAATCACCCTAGGCTACATAGCTCAGAATACATGAGATCTTGTCTTTAACTCTGCAGTTAAGAGCACTGACTGTTCTTCTGGAGGACCTGGGTTCAATTGGCATCCACATGGCAGCTAACAACTGTATGTAATTCCAAGATCTGACACCCTTACACAGTTATACATGCAGGCAAAACACCAATTCACATAAAAATAAAAATTAAAATTATAAAAAGAAAAGGGAAAGTCGGGCATGGTGACATACATTTTTAATTATGGCACTTGGGAGGCATAGACAGGCAGATCTCGATGCATTCAAGGCCAGGATGGTCTACAGAGTGAGGTCCAGGATAACCAGGGCTACAAAGAGATACTCTGTCGCAAAAAAACAAAAACAGATCTTGCCTAGTCTATCACAAAGGTCCCTCTCTGCTTGCTTTTAACTTAAAAAAAAAAAAAAAAAAAAAAAAAAAAAAAAAAAAAAAAAAAAAAAAAAAAAAAAAAAAGACAAGGTCTCTGTACAGCTCTGGCTGTTCTGGAATTCACCATGTTGACCAGACAGGCCTCAGATTCAAATATCCTCCTGCCTCTGCATCTCAAGTGCTGATGTTAATGGAATGTACCACTATGACCATGACCAACTTTTAACTTTTTTTTTCTTTCAGCATTGAAAATTGAACCTAGAGGGGCTGGAGAGATGGCTCAGCGGTTAAGAGCACCGTCTGCTCTTCCAGAGGACCCGGGTTCGATTCCCAGCACCCACATGGCAGCTAACAACTGTCTGTAGTTCCAGTTTCAGGCAAACACCAAGGCAAATAAATAATAAATAAGTAAAGTTTTAAAAAAAAAAAAAAAAAAAAAAAGAAAATTGAACCTAGAGCTCACACATGGTAGGCAAGTGTTCTATCACTAAGCTGTATCCCCAGCCTCAAACTTGCTTTAGACATAAAATCATATTTATGATTCAACTATTCAGTTGCCCTAAGTGCTCCTCCTTTACCTCACTCACAACAGCACTTGTTTCCATGGTTCTCCTAGGAGACTGCAGGTGACAAGAAGCCGGAAATCACTAGCAGGTTATGTCTTCTCTGTCTCACATCACTGTGCCAAGGTGGTAATTCCTTTTCTTTTGGACATCTCTTTCCCACACCAGTATAGGCAGGTCAGATGCCAGTGTAGAATGAGACCTTGGCCTGACTGATCAGAAGAAGGGTACATGACACACCCAAGGCCAGGATTCTCAGGGAGTTTTACCTTCTCCAGGATCACTTCACAGGCTGGATGGAAGCCAGAGGCTCATAGAATCAAGTAGCCAACAGCCACTTTCTCACATACACCTGAGATTGGAACTAACACTGAGTTCAGGAAGACTATGATATACAGATTAATGAGTCCAAGTTCTATCACCTAGACCTTCCTCTGCCTGAAGATCATACACAGGACTTTTCAATTAGATAAAAATGCTAAAATTCCTTTTCCCCCCTGAACCTAAATTACCATTTCACATACCTAGAATGAATAAAGCCTTGCACCACTGCTTACAAAAAGGCTATTTTTTAGGTACTTGTTAGCTTACAATGAACCATGGCCTTATCTCTTCCTCGTTGTCTATCTGGATCTGACATGTTGGGAACTTGACCTGTGTTATCTACTAAGTGATGTACACTGAAAAGGAGATGAAGTCATTGGCTAGGGATTTGCAGTTAGTAAAAGTAGACAATCAGTCCTCACCGTCCTCACCTTGCCACCCGCCCCGCATAGGGCAGGGTCTTGTTCAGGACCCAACTCCGACTCTCACTTTCAAGTGTTTTTATTACCTCCAAGGGCATAACGGTGGACACGCTCGTTTCTGTTGTGGTTTATTAAGTACTCTGAGATTCTAACTGTCCAAGATGAGAGGGGGCACTCAACGGCTGCCACCCCACAAGACAAACACACCAGATACGTTTTTAAAGATCAACCCTGGCTACTCTTGGAAGTATTTCCAGTGCGCCAACAGGCCTCTTCGAGGGAGATTTTGCCGCGTGGCAAACCAAATCTCTAACCTGCCCTAAGGACCAACCCCAGCCAGGAACCCCAAGCACCCTCAGAAACCGACCTCGGGTCCGCGAAGGGACGCTTCAGGTCGGGGCACAGCAGGCGATGTAACGAACGGGACCCGACGTGCGGAGTGCCCTGAGTCCCCGCCCGCCGCTGTGGCCGGCTCCGGCGGGGCGAACGAGCGGCCCGAGGCCCCGCGCAGCCCGCGAGCGCTCACCTCTCCCTGAGGCCGCCGCCGCGTTCAGGTTCGCCGTAGTCGAGCCCAGAGCAGGGTGCGGAAGAGTGGGGCCCGTTCTGTGAGCCGCACCCGCGCTGGGACTTAGCCCACCGCACCCGCCGCAGCGTCTTCGCTGCTATCGCCGGTCAGTTTCCAAGATGGCCGCTCGAGGAGTGGCCTGAAAACCGCTTCCGCTTCCG
>PVIH01003594.1:76437-157431 GCA_004025045.1 Sigmodon hispidus
GGGGTCCGGGGGTGGGGAAAGATGTGGCTTCGTTCTGTCTCAGAGAAATGGGCTGGTTGCTAGACTTCTCCACGATGCTCCCGGGACAGGGTACTATCTGGCCTGCACCCCAGGTACAATAAGTGACTTCAGGAATCTCGCAATGCTCCAGTCCCCTAAATCTCGGCCCACTCCAGTACTCCAGGTCCAGAAAAAAAGTGACCCGTGAGTTCACCACAATCTGAGACTGCCACCGGCCACTTTTGGAGAATCCACTTGTCCTTAACGCGAGGGTTCCGGGTCTAGAGATCACCCGACCTGTCCTTGCTGCGTCTCTAGCCATGAAGACCCCCTGCGTACAGCGCAACTGATGGGCATAGGCATAGCCAATCCTGCCTTCTAACCCTGAGGACAGGATTCTCATAAAAAATAGTATCTGTGTTGTTCTTTCTTTTAAGATTGATTTATTTATTCTGTATACAGTATACAGAAGGTACTAGATGTCATCATAGATGGTTGTGAGCCACCATGTGGATGCTGGGACTCGAACTCAAGACTTCTGGAAGAACAGTTAGTGCTCTTAACCTCTGAGCCATCTCTTCAGCCCAGTACCTATGTTTTTTATCAAGCTTTCCATCGTCGTTTTGCTCAAGGACATTTTTCTAAGACAGATATTTCTCTCCCACAGCCTCCTTCTTGGCCCTGAGGAAGGGAGGTGTCATAGCTTGGTCACTTGGCCAGGCTATCTGGCTGGGCTGAGGCAGGAGGCTGCCAGTGGGGATGTTCTGGGAACTAGTTTGGGCCTTCAGAGCTGGCTGATAGATGTCCAGACTTTCTCAGTCCCTTGTGCTCACATTCCTGACTCACCTTTGCATTCCTGGGATGCTCAAGTTTGTTGGTGAGATAACACACACACACACACACACACACACACACACACACACACACACACACACCATGCCCTTGACCCAGCACTTTCCCTTTCATTTTCCTGTTAACTCTCGGTATGTGTAGGTTCCAGGAAACAAAGCTGAATGCTGAGTATGGCAAGTGTTGGGAATCCATCTTGCAGGGCAAGGTAGGGCTGAACAAAAGGACCTGGATGGTCTCACATCCTCCTTAGTCACTTGAAAAGTAGCTGAAGACTAGACCAAGTAGTGCTTGGGGTGTCTTCAGACTGCTCCAGAGATGCACGTTTGGGCTACGAAGTAGAGGCAGTCATTGGCAGGGCCTTGACAGCCCTATATGTAGGGCAGAATTGCTGCTCAAATTACAGTTCTCATTTCTTCACCATAACCCTGACTATCTCTTAGCATCATCAGTGGGCTCACTAACTGATCATTGACAATTAATTGATAGCTGAGACTCAGCATCCTGAGTCCATCAGTGGCCATTGATTCACAGGGCAGGTAGTGGATGAGCCCACCCACCTTACTTATGATCTAGGCTGCTGCAGCAGGGCTGGCCCCTGAGCTGTCCTGTCAGTCCACCATGGCAAGTTAGCTCTGGGAGACCAGTAGCTTCTCCAACTGCTTAACTCAGAGAAAACATATCAGCACAGAGATCCTTTGCCTCTTTCTTTTCCAAGGCTCTGGGATTCCTAATCAAGGTAAATTAAGCCACTTTTGTTATTTTGTCTTGTTGTTGTTGTTGTTGTTGTTGTTGTTGTTGTTGTTCTGGAGCTGAGGACCAAACCCAGAGCCATTGAGCTAAGTCTCCAACCCAAATTAAGCCACTTTTAAGAGATGGAAAGTTGGAGCTGGAGAGATGGCTCAGAGATTAAGAGCACTGACTGTTCTTCCTGAGGTCTTCCTAAGGTCCTGAGTTCAATTCCCAGCAACCATAATGGTGGCTCACAACCATCAACCATCTATGATGATATCTAGTAGCCTTTTCTGTATACTGTATGCATAATAAATAAACCTAAAAAAAAAAGAGATGGAAAGTTGGAGAGCAAGAGAAAGGCTATTCTGTATTCTGCATAGAAAAATTATCACAGGCTCTAGGGAACATACCTTGCTGGCTAGTTTTAGGTCAATTTGGCATAAGCTGGAGTCATCTGAGAGGAGAGAACCTCAACTGAGAAAATGCCTCTATAAGACTGGGCTGTAGTCAAGCCTGTAGGACACTTTCTTAATTTGTGATTGATTTGGGAGGGCCTAGGTCATGGCGGGGAGTCACTCCTGAGTTGGTGGTCCTGGGTTCTATTAAAAAAAAGCAAGCTGATGCTGGGAAGAGTGATATTTGCCTTTAATCCCAGCACTTGGGAGGCAGAGGTGGGTAGAAGATGTGGGATGTCTTTCTGTATGCTGTGAATTACTATTGGGTAATAAATGAACTGTTTTGGCCTATGGCAGAGCAGCTTATAGGCAGGTAAGAAACTCAAGCATAGAAAAAGGGGAAAGAGGGCAGAGTCAGAAATGCTAACGGAGAGCAAGATGTAATGGAACACAGGTAAAGCCACTAGTCACATGGCAAGACATAGATTAATAGAAATGGATTAAGTTGTAAGAGCTAGCTGATAATGAGCCTAATCCATAAGCCAAACAGATTATAATTAATACAAGCTTTCATGTGATTATTTGGGGCGAAATGGCTACAGAACTGCAGATCTGGACCTCAGGCAGAGCAGGCTAGAAACTTCATACTACAGGTAGATCTGAGTTCCAGGCCAGACTGGTCTACAGAGTGAGGTCCAGGATAGTCAGAGTTACACAGAGAAACCTTGTCTCAACAAACAAAGAAAGCAGGCTGAACAAGGCATAAGAAGCAAATCAGTAGGCAGCACTCCTCCATGGTCTCTACATCAGCTCCTGCTTCCAGGTTCCTGTCCTGCTTGAGTTCCTGCCCTGACTTCCTTCAGTGATAAACAGTGATGTGGAAGTCTATGTCAAATAAATTTTTTTGTGGTGATTTAAGTAGGAATGACAGCATAGGCTCATACATTTGAATGATTAGTCATTAGGGAGTGGCACTATTAGGAAGCATGTCTTTGTTGGGATAGATGTGGCTTTGTTAAAGGAAGTGTGTCACTGGGGGTATGTTACTAGGCCCTAATGATTCTCTCAGGTGAGGGGGTAAGAAGACTTGCAGAGTGAAGACACAGATTCTGGGAGTCAATTGAAAAGAAAACTGAAGAGTCCTTTATTCACCAATGGGGAGAGCATTGTATACCCTCCTCCCAGCACCCAGGCTGTGTCACAATCTGGTGTGACTGTCTCTCATTGGGTAGGCAGGATCAGGACCTCTGACAGTGCCTGTTGCTAGGCCCTCAGGCAGATTCCAGGTTGGCTCATAAGGAAGTACATTATGTGCAGGCATTGGCAACTGGTTTGAGCCAATTTCCTCAATCCCATGGGCCTGTCTTACTACAGGGGTGGACTTTGAGTTTTCAGATGTTCAAGCCAGGCATAGTGTCTCTCTCTCTTCCTGTTTCCTGCTAATCCAGATGTAGAACTCTTGGCTCCTTCTCCAACACCACATCTGCCTACATGCTACCATTGCCATGGTCATGGTATCTGATCACAGAAATAGAAACTCTAACTAGGACACTTTTCTCACTAAATTGCTTTTTTTCATGGTGTTTCATTACAGTGATAGTAAACCTAAGACAATACAAATGCAAACAACAGCCAGAGCTTGGGCCATAGCTGCTCTCTGACCTGCTTGTCCTTGTATAAAATGAAGCACTAACATAACTCCCATTCATGCTCCCAGGATAACATGAATACCTAAACCATCATGATGGTGAGGCTACAGAGAAAAACCCAGCTCAGAGCCCCCAAACTCTGAGCACACCTGGCTTATACCTGAAAGGATAAGATAGCAGTATATGGGGACAGATGTAGCCAGCAGGTTCTACCAGAACCAAGAGACCTCACCTCACCAAACACACCTTCAACTTTCTGATCAACAGGACTCAGGATGCCCTGCTTTCTCTATATAAAACTGATGGATGACCTACTAGTAGCAAAGGGTGACTGGAACCTTCTTGAACTCCAGAACCAAACCCCTAAAGATAGGAGCCATCTTTCTGCAATGGAAGAGCCTAGGGTTTGCCTTCAGCTTGTACCTCCTGCCTGTCAGTTTTATTGGGGGGGGGGGATTGCTGAGTTTTAGGAAAGAATAGCTTACCACTACTCAGCCTTTTGGATACTCTCTTCAGTATCCAAAAGACCAAAAAAGTCTGGAATTTAAAACAAAACTGTGGTGATAATATTGTGTATCTAATAAAGATTGCCCGAAGATCAGAAGACAGAGACGGCCATAGAGGTCAGATAGTGGTGACACATGACTTTAATCCTAGCACTCAGGAGGCAGGGGCAGAGATCCATCTGGATCTCTGTGAGTTCAAGGCCACACTGGACTACATTAGATTGATCCAGTCTAGGAGAAAAACCTTGGAATCTCATGCCTCTGCTCCTAGTACTTGGGAAGCACACAAGCCTTTAATCCCAGCACTAGGAAGGTTGAAACAGGAAGTGCTATGGCTGAGCAGAGAAAGGAATATAAAGTGGAAGGAGACATGGGTTTGCCCCCTTTCATTTCAGCCTTGTGGTTGCCTTTGCTTCCCCATTCAGTCTGAAGATTTATGGAGACAGGATCCACCCCTTTTGGCTGAGGAGTTGGCAAGGTGAGGAGTGGCTGTGGCTTGTTCCTCTGTCTCTCTGATCTTTTAGCATTTGCCCAATATCTGGGCACTGGATTTTTATTAATAATACCAATTAGAATCTGTGCAATAGGGGCTGGAGAGATGGCTCAGAGGTTAAGAGCACTGGTAGTTCTCCAGAGGTCCCGAGTTCAATTCCCGGCAACCACATGGTGGCTCACAACCATCTATGATGACATCTGATACCCTCTTCTGTATACTGTACACATAATAAATAAAATCTTAAAAAAAAAAAAAGAATCTGTGCAACATGGGGGCTGGAGAGATGGCTCAGAGGTTAAGAGCACTGGTAGTTCTTCCAGAGGACCCGAGTTCAATTCCCAACATCCACATGGCAGCTAACAACTGCCTGTAATTCCAAAACCCTTACACAGTTATACATGCAGGCAAACACCAATTCACATAAAATAAAAATTAAAGTAAAAAAAAAAAAAGAATTTGTGCAACACAAAACAATAAAAAAAAAAAAAAAAGGTATGATGGGTATGATGGTGAAGACCTTTAATCCCAGCACTTGGGAGGCAGAGACAAGTGGATCTCTATGAATTCAAGGCCAGTCTGGTCTACAAATCAAATTCTAGAACAGAAAGGGCTGTTACACAGAGAAACCCTGTCTTGAAAAATAAAACAGCACTCTCCAAGAGCCAGCAAGATGACTTAGTGGATAAATGCAGGCCACCAAGCCTGATGGCCCAAGTCCAAGTGCCAGGACACATGGTGGAAGGAGAACTTTGACTCCTACAAGTTATCCTCTGACTGCAGCATACTGTGACACACACACCTATCTGTACACATCAGTACACTTACATTTTTACCAAATATTTATTTTTAATTGTGTCTGTTCTCATGTGGGTATGTACAGATGAGTATAGGCACCCACAGAGGCCAGAGGCATTAGATTCTCTGGAGCTCGAAATACAGATGGTTGCAAGCTACCTTTTGTGATGCTAAGACCAAAACCTGGGTACTCTGGAAAAACAGCAAGTGCTTTTAACACTGAGCCATCTCTGTAGCCTAATAAATGTAATTTTAAACACATACACACACACACACAAGGGCTGAACTGGAATCTCAGGTCTAGGAGATCTGACACACTCTTTTAGTCTTTGTGAGTACCAGCACACATGTGTTTGGTACATTAGTTTGTTTTTGACACAGGGTCTCACTGTGTAGCCCTGGCTGACCTGAAATGCACTATGTAGACCAGACTGGCTTTGAACTCAGAGATTTGCCTTCCTTGTCTCTGCCTTCCTGGGATTAAAACCATTCTCTGCTGTTGTGGAATATTGCTTTAACTATATAAAGATGGGTACATTTGTTTAATTGTATAAAAGTGTGTTGCATTTGTTTTACCTTACCTGCCTAAGGCACCTGAGTGGTCTAATAAAAATCTGAATGGCCAATAGGTAGGCGGTAGAGGGATAGGCAAGGCTGGTGGGCAGTGAAAATAAGTAGTAAGAGGAATTTTTTTGCAAGTAGAGGAAAATGTCTGGGGCCAGGCAGGCAGACAGGCAGCCCGACAGACACAGGGGCAACAGGAAAGTAGGATATACAGAATGAAAAAAGGTAAAAAGCCCTGAGGCAAAGCAGGTTAAGTTATAAGAGCTAGTGGGACAAGCCTAAACTAAGGCAGAGTGTTTATAATTAATACTAAGTCTCCATGTTATGATTTGGGGGTTGGTGGTCCAAGAAAGCCTGCTACACTATGCCATGCCTGACTCATAAATTTTTTAAAAATATTTATTTTTATTTTATGTGAATTGGTGTTTTGCCTGCATGTATAACTGTGTAAGGGTGTGTAAGAGTGCCAGATTTAGGAATTACAGACAGTTGTTAGTTGCCATGTGGATGCTGGGAATCAAACTCAGGTCCTCTGGAAGAAAAATCAGTGTTCTTGACCGCTGAGCCATCTCTCCAGCCCCGCCTGACTCATAAATTTAAAAAGAAATTTATATATATATATTTCTACATATATATATATATGTAGAAATATATACAGGTAGACCAAAGGCCGTGTACATCTTATCAGTAAAGTCAGTCTGGCCAGAACTTGAGGGAGGGCCCCAAAGACTTGGAGGTGATCCAGAAAAAAATATCCTCACATATCTCCCTGACTCTCATCAGGAAGTACCTAATCAGACTAGGAGATGTATCCTCATGTCAGTGTATGAAGCACCTTGGTACCTGTTCTGTGGTACCCAAAATCCTGCCTGGCTAATGAAGTTAATGCATGGTCTCTGCAGAAACACCAAGAAAATTCCCTCATCAGTTTAGGTCCAGGAACCTCAGGTAAGCCAGCCCTTAGCCCAGAGAGGATGCCCCAATCTCCACCTATTAAGAATCTTATGTGTTAGGCTGGAGAGATCGCTCAGAGGCTGTTCTTCCAGAAGTCCAGAGTTAAATTCCCCGGCAACCACATGGTGGTTCACAACCATCTATAATGAGATCTGGTGCCCTCTTCTGGTGTGCAGGCATAATGGAGGCAGAACATTGTATATATAATAAATAAATCTAAAAAAAAAAAAAAAAAAAAAAGGAGTCTTGTGTGTTTCAAATAAGTAAATAAGTTGCATAAGACTCTCACAAGGTGCTCTCTGAGTTGCACCTAAGTACAAAGAACCTTAGGGGAAGAACTGATCCTAGAGTCCTATGAAATGCAAGATATCTTAGTCCCCTTAGTCCCTATGGCAGCCCTGTTCTGGGAGTGGACAGTGTGTACTCCTGGTTCTTGGTTACTATTGGGGATAGATACCTATAATGGCAAGAGTGGAGGTAAGTGTTCAGTGTTCTTTCTGGGAGGGCAGAAGACATATATTAGGAAGGTCCAGAAACATCTATTTGTTTTTTTTCTCTCTCTTCCTCACCCATTCACTACATTTTTTAAAAAATATTATATATGGATGTTGTACCTGAAATACCCATATATTTGAATGTCTGTGCACCATGTGCATGTATGATGCCCATGGAGGCCAGAAAAGGGCATTGGATCCCCTGGAACTACAAATGGTTGTAAGCCACTATGTAAGTTCTGGGTTCTCTAAAAGAGTAGCTAGTGCTCTTAATCACCTGAGTCATCTCTCCAACACCTTTCCATATCTTCTAATATGTAGTTAGTGAAGAGGGACCACAGGGATCAATAATAGGGGACATCATTATGCTACCCTTCCCTTCACAGAACCAGGAGAACCTAGGGAAGCAAGTGTGGGACAGGCCAGGAAAAAGGAGATGACACATACTCTGAGACCCACATCAAGTGTAAAACATGAAGCTGACCCTCATGGTGCCTTCCCTGAACCTTAGTTGTCCCTTCAGGCTTTCCTAGAAGAAGGGGAAAAGGCTGAATTAGAAGCCAGTATTCTTTCTTTTCTTCTGTCACTCATTCCTCCCTCCCTTCCTCCCTCCCTTTCTTCCTGTCTGACTTCCTTCTTTCCTTCCTCCCTTTCTTCCTGTCTGACTTCCTTTCTTCCTTCTTCCAGCCCCAGCAATACTAGGAGACATAAGTTGCTCTAGTACAGACAACTGAGCCCACCCAGGCTCTTCATCTTCTGCTGCTGAATGACTCATAGCAACACGTCCATTCCTATTCCTCCAAAGGAACACTGCTTGGATGTGGGAAGACATGGCTTAAGCTGACTCTGGGAGTCCCTCACCAGCCATATTAACTAGTAACACTTCTGGACCTCGGGCTAAAAGAAATGCTTTAGCCATATTTTATACTTAAGGAAATGCGTTCAGAATAATTTGAGCAAGGCTACAAAGCTAGTGAGTGACAAGCTGTGATTCCCAACTGACCAGCTAGGTCCTGGGCTACTCTTCCTCAGCATGGCTTCCATCTCCTGGGATGTCATCAGTGGCTGCTGTCTGCTTCCAGAACCAAAAGGCTCATGACCTTACCCCTTTTGGCAGTCAAAATTCAGTTGGATGCAATGGGAGTGAACACTTTCTCCTTCAGTCTAACCCAGGTCCTTAGAATTGATTGGTCAGAAAGGCAGAATCTGTCCTGGGTAAGGGATGGTATGGCCTGTGCTTACCCAACAAACCAGGCTGAAGGGTATGGTAATAACAGTGGGTTATTCTGAGACATGCAAAGTGCCCCAGAGGAGACAGGATAGTAGTGGAAAGCAGGCAATATCATCTTAACCTAGAGGTGTGGCCTTTGGACCTTGAGGCCCAAGTGTACAGGGCATGGCCAGGCCAGTTTAAAGCAAGGCACATGCCCGCTCTCTCCCTGTTTGCTCTCTTGTGCTCTTGGAGGAAGGACCTGTTTCTGCCACGTGGACTAGTCCAGCTTTCCAGGAATCGCCCAACTGTTCAATCCATTATATTAGTGAATGCTTTCCTATTAACTCCTTAATAAATATTAACTTTTTAATCCATTTCTAGTAATTATTACCAACTATAGTTAAATCTGGTAGGGTTGTGCCATCTGGCTAAACTGCCTTTAGTTTCACACACCTACTATGTGATTTGGTCTCAGAATGTGGAGTAGGATCTTAGTGTATGTGTGGCTTTTGTGTATGTTTTAACATACCTCAATAGGTAATATGATTGACATGGTAGAAAGGTGAATCCCTATCCACTCAGGGCATCTGCTACCATCTGCATACCCAGGCCCCAGGTTGTTCCTACAATTAATGCCCATCCCAACAGCTGTGTGGCTGGTTTCAAGGAACACCTGTGTTCTGGGAGTGGCAGACCCCACTCAACATCTCTTAGCCACAAACACCTGCAGTCAGTGTTGGAGACAAGAGCCAAGGAGATAGATGGTGGCAAGAAGAAATCCCTTCTATCCTGGTGTGAGCCCAACTCTGAGCTCCAGAAGTCAATGGATCCTGGCCCCAAACAAATCTTTTCCCCCTCCAAAACCTGATGCCCTATCACCAAATGCTGTTTCTGGGTGCCCTTGGGGTGCTCTAAAAGCAGTATTGGAACTACCCAGTTACCATGGCAGTGTCTATGCACTCTAAGTACACTTCCCGTATGTCACTCTGTGACAACCCACATTGGTGAGAGTTTGAGTGTAGTCAGCCTTGGGTATGGGCTCCCCAACATTTATTTTAGCCTGGAATGTCTCCCTGCATTTTGTCTCAGATGACACCTCATGATTTTATTTTTCCTAACCCCTGTACCTAGTCAGAACTTAGATCTCCCAGTGTCACTACTGAAGGAACCAAACACTGCTAGGAGCCCAGGACAATAAGGTGAAAGGGAACTTTATAGGCCATTCTGAGCTGGGCTGCAATGGCAGGACATCTGCAGGAGGAAGAGCCAAGTAGAATTCTAGGTAAGAGTGAATATGATCCTTCCAGGAAGGCATGTGGCCCTGGAAATGACCAAGCTAGGGGCTTAAACTCAACTTTTGAGGTTATGAGAGTGTACAGGCCTACCTCTTTTTTAAAAAAAAAAATTATTTATTTATATACAATATACAGAAGAGGGTACCAGATCTCATTATAGGTGGTTGCTGGGAATTGAACTCAGGACCTCTGGAAGGATAGTCAGTGCTTTTAACCTCTGAGCCATCTCTCCAGCCCCAGGCCTACCTCTTAAAAAGGCTTCTCTCTGGGTTTGTGAAGGGAGATGGACTGCTGTCTTCACTGGACACACAAGGACACTGAAGTCACATAGTTCTGGATCATCCTGTTCTATGTTACAGGAAACCCTACAACGATCTACCCAGAAATGCTGGCCCTGCCTCCAGGCCAGATACCATGTGCAAACATCTGGAAGTATTTGATGGATTTGCCTGGGAGAATATCTGTACTCTCTACAAGTTCAACTTTAGTGAAGACTAGGACATCCCCTTTGCTGAAGTCCCCAACCATTTCCAGTAGGACCATGGGATTCATTTGCAGCATTTAAGTAATCTGGACATCCAGTACAAAGTGGGCTTCAGAGTTCTGAGACTCAGGGATGTGAGGGTACTGGTGTGCCTTTGCTCTTCAGAAGGCTTTTTCTAGCAGGGAGAGACAATGGGCTGTGCCTGACCTAACCCTATGTACTGTCAGCATAATAGTATTGGTATTGACTGTTTCTACTGTGCCTACTCCTCAGGTGTGCCAACTGCTCCGAAATGATACCGCTTGCTTCTACTACATGGACATCTTGGTCCTATTCCCCGCTGCCTGAGAACAGTTACCAAGGTCCTGGTGACCACTTTGTCTTGTCCTGTCCCTGTGACAATGAGGATTGCCAGGATGGGTAAACAGGGCAGGATTGATGGGATGCTCCCCTCTATCCCACCAGCAGAGTGGTTTTATCCTGGGGCTTATCTGGTAAAAAGCCAGGAGTTAGTTGCCCAAAGCTGGCTACAAACAACTCCATGCACAATAGACAGGCCATTGCCCCCCAACCTCCACCTGGGGCACACACTGACAGGGTAGAAGGTGATAAGAATCTAAGCATGGCCTTGGATTTCTGACACTTTCAGAAATTCCACTACAAGTCCTATAGTAACTGCTATACTTTTAAGGTTGTTTGGGCTACACAGTGTCCTGGAATCACCAATGTGAGTACTAATCCCCATCAGGCATCTAGTTATGAATGTAAAGTGGGTTAGGCAGGTGTTCTCAACACCTCTTCCTTGACTTCCCCAGGGATCAGTCTAGTCCTCAGAGCTAAAAAGCAAGATCATCTCCCTCTTTTGTCCTTGGAGGCTGGAATCAAGGTCATGGTTCATAGGTATAACCACACTCCCTTCTAAAACACAGTGGCTTCAGCTTCTGACGAGAGACTCAAAATACCATTGGAATTCAAGAGGTAAGCAGGGTTATTGGGCTTCCTGTTCAACACGCATTGAGGTAGGGCAGGGCCTCAAGATGCAATGAGCAGAATTGAAACTCCTTTTCCCCAACACAAGGTAAATTGGCTTGGAAACCCCTATGGCTTATGCACTGATGGTACTAAGTGCATGGATATGGGACTGCTGTATAACACCCTAAACACCAACCATGTATAATGGAGAGCAAGTATTATTAGTCTACCTTAACCTTAGGGCATGGCCTTTTAGTCAACATAGATCTGGGGAACACTTATGGCCTCTGGGCAACAGTATTCAGGGTGGTGCCAGAGGGCCAGCTTAAGATCCAGGGTAGGGCTGAAGAGATGGCTCAGTGGTTAAGAGCTCTGACTGTTCTTCCAGAGGACCTGAGTTTGATTCCCAGCATCCACATGGCAGCTAACAACTGTCTGTAATTCCAAGATCTGACACCCTTACACAGTTATACATGCAGACAAAAAACACCAACTCACATAAATAAAAATAAATATTAAAAAAAAGATCCAGGGTACACAGATACAATCCCCTTCTCTCTCATACTTTTGGACGGTGAGGAAGACTGGGTCAGGAGATGTGAGCAGCGTGGCCTTCCAGTGACTACGATTGAGTTTTGTCTTACTCTGTTTTAGTAAGTTGCTCCCCAATAGAATAGTTACCCGTGATTCTTTCACATTAACCACGTGGAGGCAGGATCCTCAGCCTGAGTCCTTGCTGTTTCTCCAGGCATGCCTGGTGTCCTGCTTTCAGCAGCTAGATTTTGGTGGAGATCTACTCCAGCCAGATAGAGCCCAGTACTGCAGCCACCAATGACACCCAGTCTGGGGGTCTCTAAGGTAGTTACTCCTAATGGGCCCTCTCAACAACGTCTCAGGTCACTGCTTCTACCGACTCTACTAGGACTCAGGGACAATGGGGTTGGGAGGCATCCATTCCCCAGAGAACACTACAGAATGATTGGCGGTTCTGTCTCCCCCCAGGGTACCTTTGTACAAATTCTTTGCAGAGACTCTAGGTAGCCTTCACTAAGTCTGCTGTCTCATAGAGCATGTGGAAGTGGACCAGTCAATGCCCATAGTACTCATCTCACATTGTAGTACTGGGGTAGAGAGAATGTGGCCATGCAAGCCCTTATGCAGGACTGGATCTTGGCTGTGCTTAGAGAGTAAGACCCATGGAGCTCAAGTTGGAGCAAGAGCTAGAGGTGTGTGTACCCCCTGGGGCACATCCTATCTCTCCTCAGCCAACCCTCTTATACTTCTGTCCCTACCCTAGAAGCAATATGGCCATGAACATTCTCTATTAGGAGCTTAACTACCATACTGTGGATGAGGCACATATATTCTGAGTGGTTAGAGGGCTAGGATTGGGAATAGAGCCTATAGCTAACACTATCACCTTTTCTGAGATGACTGGGTAGAGGAAGCTCCCCACTCCCCAGTCCTGTTCATAGGTGGGGAACAGGAGGCCCTGATGGATTTGCTGCCTGTCTACCCAAAGCTGTTGTACCATGGGCAGCCTCTGGAGACTGTGGTTCTGCTCATCTATCCTGTTTGTGCTGGAGCTGCTACTGGATGTCACTACCCTTGCTCTATGGCTATTGGGTTTTCATTGGTTCTGCTAGGTGTCCTGTCTAAAAGACAATACTACTTCAGGGCAGTCCCACACCACACCAGAGGTCAGCCAGAGACTTCACCCCAAGCTTCAGGGGATAATGCCAAAGATCCACTAGGGGATAACCCCACACAGATATTCCCAGGGTCTTTAGAGGAAGTTTCAGTGTAAGAATTGGGCTAAATTCCAGGCCCTTGAGAATTTTTGTTTGTTTTTCAAGAGAGGGTTTCTCTGTAGCCCTGACTATCCTGGTACTTGTTCTGTGTAGACCAAGCTGGCCTTAAACCCAGAGATTCACCTGCCTTCCAAGTTCTAGGATTAAAGGTGTGCACCACTACTGTCCAGCTGTTTTTTTTTTTTTTTTTTTTTTTTTTTTTTTTTTTTAAAATTTTTTTTTTTTTTTTTTTCTTGGTGTTTGCCTGGAACTGGAACTACAGACAGTCGTTAGCTGCCATGTGGGTGCTGGGAATCGAACCCGGGTCCTCCGGAAGAGCAGACGGTGCTCCCAACCGCTGAGCCATCTCTCCAGCCCCTTTTTTTTTTTTTTTTTTTTTTTTTTTTTTTTTTTTTTTTTTTTTTTTTTTTTTTTTTTTTTTTTTTTTTTTTTTTTTTTGAGACAGGGTTTCTCTGTGTAGTCCTGGAGCTTCCTATGTTAACCAGACTGGCCTCAAACTCAAAGATTCTTCTGCCTCTGCCTGCCAAGTACTGGGATTAAAGGTGTGCACCACCATTCCTGGCACTCCCTTGGGATCTTGACAACTGGAGTAACTCCAACAGAGCTATCTGATCCCTCAGCCTAACATTTGGAGTTGTAGTAGCAGTGGGCTCCCTAGTTGCCCAGAGTGTGCCAGACTATTTTGAGGGTCCAGAAAGCAGTATCATCTGACCCATGCAGAAACCAAGTATATCCAACACACCAGGGACTCTTTACCCACCTATCCCACCAGGTGGTGGCCTCTTGGGTTGAGGGGGATCCCAAGACATGGCTGAAAAGTAACCCCTCTCTCTAGAATCCTGAACTCTGGATATGAACATGTATCCATTCATGTTCATGTGCATGTATGTAGAGGTACTTCTACACGGTGGCATCTGTTTGGTTATCCCATTTGTTTGTGCATGTTTCTGACACATGTCTATATACATACATACACATATGTATATGTGTATATATGTCTGATATGTATATCAGATAGATCCTACACTGGCTTAAGGCAGCCTCTAGTAAGCAAGAATAAAGGTAAATCCAAGCGAAGACATTTACTGACCTTGGGCTGCTCTACAATAAAATCAGTTATTCCATCTGCTGTCTTGCGCATATATGTCTCCCCAATTACCTACATCAGAGTGAGTTGCAAACAGAATGTACCTCAATGCCACCTTGAAACAGAGCAGAGCAAACACACTGCAGGTGAGAGACACTGATTAGGGACACCAGCCCCAACTACTCTCACTGTGCTCATCCTTATTCCCATCAAGGGAGACAGTCAAATCCGGAGAAAGGCAGAGAGGAGAAGTCAGGGAACGGAGACTAAGGGTGTGTCAGGTGTTGGTTTTTCTCAAAGTATCAGGCCCCTGGTGGTTGGGTTATATCCTCTTGGGAAGGGATAATGTTGGGACTCTACTTCAAGCTGCTCCCAGACAAAACTTCAGCTGAGACAGAGCCAAGCAAGGCTTGATACAGCAATGAGCAGGCAGTGGATGCAAGCGGCAAAGGTTTATTAAGTGAGAGAGATCAGAGCAGGCAGGAGTGGGATCCTGCCAGCCCAAAGGTGGCAGGGTAGGTGGTGGGCAGAGCTCAAGCAGGAGGAAGAAGCTGATTCTGCTCTGTAGGGCTGCAGCCATCAAGCAAGGGAGTCAAAGGCCCTGTTCCAGTGCCTACCTTACTGCCCATGGATGCTACCAGGGCAGTATTTGCATAGTGACCAGCTGAATGCCCTTGACCTAACCAAGGGCTCCATAGTATGCAGAGGGGCCCAGCCTCTATCCTGGAACTCCTCCAGAAAAGGGGAAATTGAAGGCATTGGTGGGCCCCCAAATAAGAGACCACTGGACCTATCAGAGGCCCAGCCCAAGGAGTGAAGCTTGGGGGCAGGCAGGGTAGGGGAGATCTATGCGGGACTTCCCAGCAGCAGGAAGAGCTGGGATCAGGATGGTCCTTGAGAGTCCACAGAAAAAAGACACAAAGTCAGAATGAGGTCGTTGTAGAAAATCCTCTCAGTCAATAACAAAGAACATTGGGCACAGGGTGGAAAGTGCCAGTTGCTTTAGGTATGGGCTATGGCCCAGGTAAACCAGACAGTGCCTATGGAGAAGGCAGGGATGGACTTAGGCCCTCAGGCACCAGGACCCAAGTGGCCAGCCACGTGGCCTTGGGACGCCTGCGTCCAGCCTGGGTGGAAGGCCCGGGCCAAAGTTCCACCCCCCAGCACCGTCAAAGCCCAATCTGGATGCTGGGGTCACTGAGCGAGGTACTCAGGTTGATTCCCTGGGTAGGCTGCCACTCCTGCCAGGGAAGGTGCTGGTGGCCAGCCACCAGCCCCAGGTTGGAGGAAGGGCTCTAGGGGTATGTAGGAAGGACCTAGCTAGCAGGTCAGTGCTCTGGGGCAGTAAACATAGGGGCACAAGGTGAAATAGGCCCTGAGGGCAGAGGGGTACAAGGTGACATGAACCTCGAGAGCAGTTTGTGCCATGGACAGCCCAGACCCCTGAAGAAAGGACCACCTGAAGACAGAGGTTCCCCAGGTGAGATGAGGGGCAACAATGGTGCAGCACTCCCATCCCCCAGATGTGGGGCTTCAAAGGAATCAGTGCTTGGGTCCCTGTCTTCTGGTTGAGCATTAAAATAGCCAGAAGGAGAGAAGAGGACTGGGGACCCCAGAAATGCCAAGGGGCTGTTGGGATGGGCCCACTGTTGTCACAGGCAGGGCTGTGGCTAGATGAAGGGCTAGGATCTTCAGGGACATGCAGGATTTCTGGGCCGGGTAGGCTGGGGTCAGGGTAAGGGTCCCTCAGCTGCCCGGCCTGCCAGGCCCTAGCTTTCTTCCAGGTGGAGGCCAATGAACTCCTGGATGCACCTGCGGTACTGCAGCTCTGTAGGACTGCTGCCTGGCAGCGGACCTGGCTGGCCAGGGGTTGCCTCAGCTTCTCTCATCTCCTCAGCCATACGGGCCAGGCGAAGCCTGGGGGTGAGGAACAGTGTGAGGTGAGGAACAGTGTGAGGTGACTCTGTCTCCACATAGTCGCTGTCCCTTTTAACAGTGACTATATCCCCAGAACCCTGCCTGACTCACAATGTGACAATGTCAGCATTTGCTGCTTGAATTGCGATGGTCAATGGATCCTGCTGCTCCTGGTCCAGGGCATGCTGGTCAGCCCCCCGCTTCAGGAATAGACAGACCTGGCTGTGGGTGGAGGAGCTTATTGATTTTGACTTAAAGGTAAGGGAATGGTAACACAAGAGAGATCTATAGAACTCACCCAGTGTGGCCCAAGAGTGTAGCATGGTGCAAAGGTGCTCGGCCAAGGCTGTCTCTTTGGTTCACATCAGCTCCATTTTGCAGAAGAAACTCACAGACAATCAAGGAACCCTAGGGATCCAGAGAAATCAGGCTGAATCAGGGAAGGACACCAGGAGAGCCGACATACCCTGACCTACTACCATGAGTACCCCCAAAACAGGATCAAGCCTGTCTCTATCTAGAATAATAGAATGCACATGTAGATATGCAGTCTTGTGTGCAGAAGTCAGGTGCCCCGCCTGTGCTCACCCCTAGCACAGCCTGCACCAGTGGTGTCTTGCCCTCATCTGCTGCATCAGCCCAGTTGACTTCAGCTCCATGGGCCAGTGCAGCAGCCAGTGCAGGGAGATCACGGGTACGTGCTGCTTGGTGCGCCAGTAGCCCA
Source organism: Sigmodon hispidus (assembly GCA_004025045.1). Lineage (NCBI taxonomy): Eukaryota > Metazoa > Chordata > Mammalia > Rodentia > Cricetidae > Sigmodon > Sigmodon hispidus. Next base: position 93,378 of record PVIH01003594.1, read on the forward strand.
GGATGCAGCTCACGTACATCTGCCAGGCTCCAGGCCTCTGTTTCTCCATCTACCTCACTGCTGGACTCCTCGGATTCAGCACCCTCTGTAGGTAGGTGAAGAATAGGAAGCTGAAACTCTCAAAGGTGTTGAGATGATAGGCTACATGGAAGCAGAGTTACACACCTACCTTCCTCAGTGACACTGTCCACCACAGAGCCTGTGCCGAAGGCCAGAACATCTGAACTTCCATCAGAGCTGCCCCCGAGACCGCTGTCACTGCTTAGACCTGTAGGAACACAGGAAAGGGAATCTTTAGCACTGGAGAGTCTCAGAACACTGGAGGAAAGCTGGAGCCCGACCCATCCTTTAGTGGATTGTCCCCTTCAGGAACAGGACTAGCCCTTATTAGGGAACAACATGGAGTACTGCCCTGGCTGAAAGGAAAGGAGAGAAAACCAAATAATAATCAGAGGGACAAGGTGGGCTCCCCCTGCCCAATACAACCCAGAGTGCCCCTCCCAGCCCCCTTGGCTTTAAGATCGTCATCCTGAAGTCACAGTCCACACAAGGGAAGGACTGCAGAGCCTGGCTTAGGGTTGGTACTATAGCGCCTTCTGCTGTCACCATTTGATCTCATACTTGCCAGGATCCTATTTGCTCCCTACCTACATAAATAAATACCTGTGGGCACACAAAGCCACACCTCACACATTACACTTTTTTTGTTGTTGTTGTTGTTTTTTCCTGAGTCTTACAAATGTACCCAGGCAGAACTTGAATTCACTATGTAGCACAGGATGGCCTTGAATGCTTTACAGTCTTCCTGCCTCTTCCTATGAGTGCTGGGTTATAGGTGTAAACTACCAGGCCTGTCTTCCACATACTACTCTTGATAGTTGTGTGCTCAGTCCCAAGTTGGCAGTCAAGATAACTGTAGTCCAGTGTTTCTCAATCTTCCTAATGTTATGACCTTTTAATATAGTTCCTCATGTGGTGGTGATCCCCTACCATAGAACTATTTCACAGTTGTAATTTTGCTACTGTTATGAATTATAATATAAATATCTGATATGCAAGACCCACAGGTTGAAAACTGCTGCTCTAGCCCCTTTGGCTGTTTTTCTAGTCCCTTATGTGGAGTCACCGCCCTGTCCCAGTCTTTTATCCAAGTTCTTGAGCAAGTGTCATTCACACTGTCTACACTCCAGAGAAGCCTCAACTGTTCCTCTTGTATTACTTTGGCTGAGGATGAGATATGGCTCTTGAGGGGCACAGAGAGCATGGGAAAGTATGGGAATCTGTCCCAGCACTCACTGCGTGGACCAGCCCCAGCAGCCCCTGTATCAAAGTAGGAGAAGAGGGAGTCCAGCTCATCAGGGCAGAACAGGGAGTCTCGGCGGAACTTGCGCTCCACAGTACCAGCTGCAAGGGATGAGACACATGTTCAGATGGTGAAACTGAGACTTGGGATGGGGAATGCCTCAGGTCCAAGGTGCTCCTATAAAGCCCGGCCTTCAGCCTACCCAACCCCACTATAATACCGAGGGTTGGTGGCTCCTCCCAGGGCTGCACTGAGCTTGTCCCCAAACCTGCCCAAGTACATGAGCTCAGGTGCAGCTGCTGGCAGCCCTCCCACCTGAGGACAAAGCAGCGATGGAGGGCAGGACAGGCTCAAGCCGGACCTTGCGTCGGGTAGTAGGGGCGTGGGGGGAGCTGTGAGGGCGCTGGCACTTCTGTGCCCTCCAGCGTCTTGGAGCTTCCCGGGTTGGTGGAGAGGTCAACTTCCGCAGAAACTTCTTTTCAACATATTTGTCCTTTATCCATGCCTCTTTGTCCTGCCTGGACCAGAGCTGAACATGAGACTGCATCCACGGGCTGGAGTTCCCATGGCCAAGCTGGCTGTCCATCCCCACCTTACCTGGAACTACTGGCTGTGGGTTTTCTAATGCCTGGGCCCTCACACTGGGCCTCATAGATCTGGTTCATGGTGCTATTTCCAAGCTCACACATCAGCTGTGGGGTAGTGTATGTGGATATTAGTCCAAGCTCAAAGACCTAAATCCTATCCCTGCCTCCTTGAGTTCTGGTGGGCTTCATCTTCAAGAGCCCTTTTGCCTACCTTTAAAAGCTCTGGTTCCCAGGAATCCAGTGTCAGGGACCGTACCTTAGAGCAGTGAACACCCAAACTCCTGAACAGAAAGGGGACAGAGATGGGCAAAGGTATGACTGTATCCAGAACCTTAACCAGCCATGTCTAGCCAGAGTCAAGAAGGACTACCTGTGGATGCCTGAGCACTCAATACAGAGCAGCACACCCAGGTTGATGCTGGCCCAGTGAGGATCTGGCTGCCCACAGTCACCGCATTGGCTGTTGCCAGCCACACTCTGTACACGCTGCAGCACGCTCTCGCCCTTGACTCCACGTTCCCGAGAGTCCGTGGTGGAATCAATACTACTTGTTGACGGTGATGCTGTGCGGTCCAGCCTCTGGTGAATGGTATGAAGACCCACTCAGCCCTTCAGGAGCTTTTCTCAACTCCCCAGAAGATCCCCAGTTAGAAAGGTCAGCATAGACTGGGGCCCCTTAAACACAAATCTACATGCATGTACACATGCAAACACTGCACATACACACATGCACACACTAGCTGTACAAGCATGAATGTAGCCTATAGGAGATGTTTTGGGGGTACATAGTGGAAGGAGAGAAGCAGCACACCTCACTATAGCAGCTGTCTGGACTTTCCCGGTAGGCAGAGGCAATGCTAGCCTGCACAGCTTGAACCCAAGCCTGTCTCAGCTTCTCAGAGTCAGCCTGTAGCATACAGCTCCTGTAGGGAGGGGCTGGTCAGCCTAGGTAAGCAGGGCTTTCCCCAACCCTTCCTGGGGCTGGGTCTCCTCACTTGGTAGGTGACACAACTTCAAAGCAGAACCTCCGTTCAATGTCCTCACATGGCTTCACAGAGCATAGACGCAGGTCATCTACTACCACAGTCAGTGCATCCTGTTGGAAGTACAAGCATACCACTCTCATGCCCATTTTTCTCCTTTATCTTAGACTCAATCAATGTGTTTCTAACTCCCTGACCCCCTGGCTTTTTTCACTCTGGTGCCTGTTTCCTCAGCCCTCTGACAACCTCCACTAAGCAGCCTGACTCATAGCCTAGATGGGGAGGAGTCTGGCCAAAGGTGATTCTTTCCCCCAGCACACCTTGAGTTTCTTCTGGTAGACCAGCTGGCTGTTCTGAATGGAGAACCATCGTCTGGGTGAGGAAAAATGGGAGACAAGAGGTCAGGCAGAACTAGATCCACATCTACTCTGCCCTCAGCCCTGCCTGAGGAAGGCCCTTACCGGTTCCATGTCTTGAAGGCATTGCTGGCTCTCTTAAAGAGATAGCCCTCCATTACCACGCCACTTGGTGCATCCACATCAAACTCCACTTTTGGCTCATCATAGGAAAAGTCCTAAGGATAGAACTGGCCCTCGGGGAGTGCCCATCCTTGAAGGATCCCATTCCCTCTCATACTCAACACAAACAAAAGCTAAGGTGAGGCACAAGTTCAGGGACCCTCTGCCCACCACAACAATTTTCTGACCAAGCAAGGCCCTTTGTCTAAAGACCCTATGGGAAGATCCCTTGTATTCACAGCTGGTCCTGAGTATTCCAGCCCCCACTCTAGGCTAGCAGAAACAAGCAGGCTATGATCAGGAAGGAAGCTTCACTCCCTGTCTGCCTCCCCCCCCCATCCTGAGTGTTTCATGCACTTTGCCAGCTGGGCCTTCTCCAGCAGCCTGACAGAGCTCCATTCAGAAGTCAGTGAGCCTTGGGTGTCCTGTGTGTCCTGTTGTCTGATAGGCCAAGGCAGTAGAGGAAAGAAGGCCTTACCACCTGCTCTCAGCCTGAGCATGGGAAGGAGGACACAGCTGCTACTTCTTCTGTAGGGGGACTGGTCAGATTTATCTTACTGGTGCTACTAAATAGCTGGCCTACAGATTCCTCCCAAAGGGCAGCAGGAGTAGTGAGGTAGGGAGGTCTTTTCAGTGCTAAAATACCCGAGAAGGAGAGCATCTGAATAGCCCCATGTGTACGTCCCAGAGTTAAAGCTCTCTTACCTGCAGCAGTGTCTGAGGCCCAAGCAGGGGGGAAGGAAAAAGAGAAAGAGAGAGCCAGTGAATGATGACTCTGCTCCCAAACACTGTCAGGTTCTTTTATCCCACCTGTAGTCAATCTCTGCCAGGGGTGGGGGGCTGGGGGGTGTAGGATAGGAGGGTATGGATGGGACCACTGTCGAGTTGAGAAAGGCTCCAGAAGGAGCCCATGACTAGTAATAGCACCCACAGCCTCTAAAGCAGTGGTTCTCAACCTGTGAGTCCTTACCCCTTAAGAAGTTGTTTATCAGATGTCCTACATATCAGATATTTACATTACAATTTATAACAGTAGCAAAGTTACAATTTTGAAGTAGTAACAAAATAACTTTATGGCTGAGAGTCAACCAAAAACATGAGAAATTGTATTAAAGGGTCACACACAGTATTAGGAAGGTTGAGAACCACTGTTCTTTTTTTTAAAAAAAAAAAAAAAATTATTTTTATTTTATGTGAATTGGTGTTTTGCCTGCATGTATAACTGTGTAAGGGTGTCAGAGCTTGGAATTATAGACAGTTGTTAGCTGCCATGTGGATGCTGGGAATTGAACTCAGGTCCTCTAGAAGAACAGTCAGCGCTCTCAACCGCTGAGCCATCTCTCCAGCCCAAGGAACCACTGTTCTAAGGAGTGAGGTTCCAGGTTCCAGCTCTGGCCCTTTCATATATTAGGCTCACTGTATCAGAGTCAGCCTGCAGGATACAGCTCCTGTGGGGAGGGGCCGGTTAGCCTATGTAAGCAGGGCTTTCCCCAACTTTGGAGAACTGGCCTCTGCTGCAGATTCAGACAGTAATTGTTGCAAAGCCTAATGGGTCATAAGTGGACAGTCTTTCGAAGAAGGGTAGGGTTTACGAATGTGTCTATTGGAGCACCAGGATCAGAGTTGTGGAGTTGGTGACGAGGGAATAACAGCCTTTAATGACATTCTCAAATACTTAGGGAGATGGGGCTGGCTGCAGGGCCTCACCCTTTGCTGGATGGCAGCATGCTTGCGTTCCATTTCACGCTTTTCCACTGCAGAGTCAATCACAAGCTGGTCCAACTGTGGGGAGGGCATCACAGGAAGGCAGTAGGCCCATTACTAAGACTTTAACCAGGAGCCCCTACTGAAGGCTCAGTCATAGAGCCACTCACTCCTATGGCTCACCTCAGCTGCCAGCTTCTTCATGTAGGGGTCCAGCTGGTGTAGAAGGCTGTATCCCTGCTGGAAGAAGCTGTACTGGGCATGCATGAAGGACAGCATCTGTAGGTGAGAGGACAGCACAAGTGAGGCTCAGCTCCCCCTATTCTTCAAACCAAGCCCCCTAGGTACCTCTGAAAACAGCACTCACAGAATCTAAGATCTCAAACTTCTTCTTGGCCTGGAGGACATTGATCTGCCAGAGGAACAGATGAGGTTATCAGAGCCAAGAGGTTCATGGCCCATACTTTTCCAGAATCCACTTGGACTGATTATAGTTCTAAACCCCCATTTAGTTTCTAGGTCTCTGTATGGTATTAGCTTCATATCCCTCCCCCACTCCAGTCTTTTCCCTTGTCTGAATATGAGGTTGCATCTCAATGAAAATAAGAATTTTCATCATCCTTGCCCATATCCCTAGAGACTTCCTGTATAAGATCAAGGCATCCACTCCCTACTGCTTACACTATGTCCAGGCCTTTGTAGGGTATCAACCCTATCCATTGGAGAAGATACACATCTCTATTTCCCCACAGCTAACCTGAAGCACATAGTCCAGTGCTAAGTGGCGGAAGCACTTCCGGGTAAGAGTGAGGGCACCTGTGGCCTCCTCTACTTCATGGGGCCGGTGCCTGGGGGCTTGGGCATTCCTCACCAAAGATAATTCCATGTCCTCTCGCACTTTGTCAAACTGCTTCTTTGTCTCTTTGAATTTCCGCACATCTCTGAGTGCCAGCCAATGTAGGTGCCAAGAGTCAGAGGTCAGAAAAGGAGTGAGTACACATTAGGTTTCAGATAGCCCGGGATCTCTCATTTTCTCTCTTGCCACACACCCTCCCTGGCTCCTGAGAAGGGTCTTTTTCCTTACCTCCCTATCCTGGACTCTACCTAACTCTTCCCTCCCTCTTCTCTGTTCTTGGCCTTCCCAACCTTCATCAGCTTACTCTGCATCTGTCCAGCCTAGATCCCAGGCTTATCCCTGTCTGACTCTAGACCCATATGCCAAATGTCAGCCTGGATCTCCTCTAGGATATGAGGATAAACTACAACTCCTGCTTCCTCTACCTTGCCTTGTCTATCCCATCTCCTGGTTTTGCCCCTCTTTGGTTGAACCTCCTCTGTCAGAGAGCAAAGACCTCTCATAGCCTGAAGCCTTGGCCAAGGCCTTGATGCCCTTCTTATCCTGAAGATGGGACATGGAATTCAGCTTCTACCATGGCACTTGGCTATAGGGCTGGGGGCTTAGCTGGTGGCTCTGGTCACTTACTCTTTGATAAAGTTGTGGAGCTGCTGCCGCACTGATCTCTGGGCCTGGTCAAACAGGATCTGGGATAGAGACAGGTGGATGTTATTAGAGTGACTACCAACAGAACAAAGACAAAGTCCAATCCCCTACCAGGTGAGAATTGGGATCCTGCCCATCTCTTCTTGGGCACCAGCTCTCAATAAAGAACACTAGCAACAGAGCCTGTCATGTATCAGAGAGCCTCTTGGGGGCTAAGGGTAACAGCTATAGCCACCTGCTCATCTTCCCACCTGGCTCTTTGCCAGTCTGGAGGTCAATATGATGGCAGGCAGGCCTCTAAACTCCACCCTCAACATCTGCATGGGCTGCCTCAGGCTTATTACCAGCAACAAGAAGGACTCAGAGTAGAGAGCTCCTGTAGGGCCTGGCCTAGGGAAGGTGGAAGCTGATGTTGGAAACTGGTTTCATATCACCCTCCACACATACTCCTGACACACAGTAACACATGGAGGAGGGCCAAGCCAAGTAAGCCAGGGTAGATGGAAGAACAGGCAGCTGCTAGGATGAGCCACCCCAAGCTGGTTTATTTCTGAGCTTCCCCTGGTCTGGCCAAGTAGGGGCCTCTTGTTTAGTCTGGGACTCTGATTTCCAAGCCATGGTCTACCTCCTCTCTACTGAGACTTGGCCAATTGTATGTGTCCAGGCAGGGCTACCAAGCCATGGTCTACCTCCTCTCTACTGAGACTTGGCCAATTGTATGTGTCCAGGCAGGGCTACGGTCCAGAAATAAGTTGGTCTGGAGAGGAAAGCTCTGCCCAGATTTGGGTAGAAAACAAACTTCCAAGGTTTCCTCACCACAAGACACTGATGCCCTCAGATCTGAGCTGTATGCTGCCTCTTCTGCCCTAGGATTTAGTCTGGCCACAACCCAGGACATGGCACCTCCCCTGGAAACATCCCTCATATTGAACTGACTCATAGACTTGGAGTGGCTACCATGTCAATGGATTAAAGGAGCAGAACATGACCTTTCTCACTCACAACCACCAGTTCAGCTACCTAAAAACCAGTCAGCTTTGCTGTTCTAGGTAGGGCCTTCAGGAAACAAAGTGTGGACTGGGATGGAAGTAGAGATCCCATATGCCTCCTGGGGCTCACCGTGTGATAATTGACCATCTCCTGCAGGCTGTCTCCGAACCTCTGCAGACATTCCTAAAGAAAAACATGGGGAAGACCACGCTGAAATGAGCAGTGGGCTGAGGCCATACTGGACATGTAAGTAGTGTCTCTTTCAAGTCCATAAAGACTCCTCCCTGCCCACAGGTTAGGGTTAGTTGCACTGAAGCAGAATGCAGACAACCAATGTTCATGATCTAGATACCCTTAAGGGGGCTTTCTCCTTACCCCACCCTCACATTGGCCTCTCACCGAAATGACAGTGTCACCCTGGCACTGCTGGGACAGGTCTCGGACGCCGCTTACAAAGAGCCTGTTGGTGGTAACATAGGCTTTGCCAGCTTCAATCATGCCACTGCACAGTTTGACCAGCTGTAAGTGAGATACAGTGGGCAAAATAAGGGCTTGACATTTTCTCTAAGCTGGTAACTGAGATCTGTCACAAGGCCATGCCATAGAGGATACACTTCCAGCCAGGGGCAGCCAGAATTCAACTCAAACCCATTAGCATCCAGACATAGTTGCCACCCCCTCTTCAGTTTAGGACAGCCAGGGGCAGCCAGAATTCAACTCAAACCCATTAGCATCCAGACATAGTTGCCACCCCCTCTTCAGTTTAGGACTAGGGAAAATCTATAGTATCTGCCTGGTATTCACAAGATCATATGGAAAGAGAGGTTAGTACCATCTGAGTCTCAGCTCTGGATTGAAGGGCTGACAGGACAGAGAAACCTCAAGCAGAGCACACAGGGCTGGAGTGTAAATATAGCCCCACAGGGTCAGAGGACCAAACAGTACATAGTTCCTGCCTCCCCTGGCTCTGACCCTGTTCCCTCTCCCTTTCCCTACCTTTATCCTTGGACCCTATCCTAGTTACACACAGCAAGAACAGCAGCTATTTCTCATCTAATGGGCATCTTTGATATAGGCAGATATACTTGGATTTATCTCATAGTTCTAGGCTGGGCTTGGAGCTGGCCAAGTAATGCTGGGCCCTTTATGTACAAACAGATATGTCTCTTACCTTGTCTAGTTTAGCCTCGATTTCAACCACATCCGTTTCTACTTCATCAATGGTTGCCCTACAATAAGAATTGAACGGTTAGATCAGCTGGAGTTTCATCTCCTCAGGGGTTTTGCTGGCAGAAGGGGGTTCTAGAAAACTGAGGTTAAGAGAGGCAAGCACCATGCCTGATGAACATAACTGTCCCAGCAATTTGTAGCTACCTAGAGCTCACCAGGTAGGCTGAAGCCACCTAGCCATATCACATGGGATATCTTGCATCTCTCTCTCTCTCTCTCTCTCTCTCTCTCTCTCTCTCTCTCTCTCTCTCTCTTTCACACACACACAGCCTATAGTGTAGCTATGCCCTATGAACACAAGTTTAACCAAGTCCTTAGCTCCTAAGCATAATAATGCTGAAGTCTCATGCTGTGATATTGGTGCCCATGACAGTCCTCTCTGGAGCTCAGAGTTGAATTTGGACCCCATTTGGACATCCCCTCCTCAAGTAAAAAGAGCCTGGCCCTCACTTCCTTGGCTATAGGCCACTTTGAACTGCAGCTAAATAACACTAAAGAAGGTTCATTATGAACCAATAGTTAAGGGACAATGAATGTCTCAAACCAGTGAGGAAAAGGCCCTCCATCTACCTCAACCTCAAGATTCCATCTAGCTTAGTCCAGCCAGAAAAAGAGATGGGTCAGGTCTCTTTAGAGCTTATTCCCACCAATCCAGCCTGATAGAGAAGATGCCCTGGGAAAGGAGGAGTTAATGATGACATCACCAGAAGCCAGGGAGAATCCCGGAAGCCAAAGGCAGATGGACCACGCACGTGACCCCCCCCCCCAAACTCCAACTTGGGAACAGGAAATAAGGAAATAAAGGCAGGCTCCCAGCTGTCCCCCACCTCAAACAATCAGCTCGGTTGGTGAACTACGCCCATTTGGCCTGAGTGGAAAGAGGTATCTTGGGAACATAATAGGCCAAGGGTTTAGACAGACCTCTAGGAACAAGTCTTACACTGGCTGGGGGTCGGGCATCAGAGGGAAAGCCATCTAGTTCTAGCAGCTCCTCACCCCTTTCTGTCCTACTCTCTAGAAGGAGAAGGAAAAAGATCTCTTTTAGGGTTTCTCCTGAGTAAAGGGCTTGAGAAACACATGGGACATAGTTTAGTGTGTCCTCAATTAGGACCTGGGGCTGAAATGGCCAGGCTGTCCTAGCCAAACCCTTAAAGGTACTGGCCATTAGCCTCATCCCTTCCTGAGGACTAAGGCACCATGAATCTTAAAGCAGAGAAGAGGCTGAAATAGAGCTGCAGCCTCTGATTGAACCATTGGCAGTCATGCCTCTAAAGAATACCTCACAGCCTACTCTGCTTGGAAAAAATGCCCTTTAGCTATGAGCTAAACCCTAACACAGGCCACTGAGGCTCTGGCCCAGAACTGTGACCACTATGGGAACCAGAAGTCCCCAGAACACAGATGTAACTATCTGCCTGGGAGAGTACAATTCAGGGCTTCCCCAAGCAGGCCTGACAGCCCAGACAGCTGCACGGAAAGGGGCAGCTGGCCAGGGAGCCAGGAACTGGGAGGGGTTGCACCAGGAGCTGACATAGTACTCACAAAGAGGTGGGAATATGATGGGCACTTAGTAGAGACTCAGGGAGCCAGCACTCTGTCCTAGGAGTCTCTCAACACTCCCTTCCTCAGTCAAGGACCTGAGGCATCCCCCCTCCTGCCCTATGTCTGTCTTGCCAACCAGGGACTTCCTCAGCAGCCTGGATGCTGGGGAGGAGCCCCCTCACCAAAGCCATGACTCAGCGCTTGAAGCCCCACCCAGGGCAGGGCTTGCAGCCAAGGCTGGGCGTCTTCTCTTCCGGGGCTCCCCTGCACCCCCACCCACAGCTTCAGGGACTATGAGACATTCCTAAGGCTGTCACAAGCCCTTATCCTAGGCCAGGAGCTCCAAAACAAAACTCCTTCCATTTCCAGGTTAGGGTCTAGGCTCCACCTCACTTCCACATCCTTCTGTCAGGCCCACCCTGCCCCACCTAAAGGTTCTTGGCCAGAAAGATCAAGTTATAACCTCAGTAACTTCTTAGAGTAGACAAGGTACTCTTCAAACCTATCAAATCACAGTCTGCCCAAAACCACTGAGCCAGGTTTCCATGACCCCAGAACCAAAGTCCAGAGAGTCATCCTCCACCCCAACATCCCCCAATCCCCACCAGAAGAAGCAATGTTAAGCCTAGGCAGCTGCCACACCTACTGCAGCCCACAAGTCCAACTGACTAGCTGTTGCAACGAAGGCCTAGAAATGAATGGATTTCTGCTTAGGCCCAAACCCCTCCACAAAGCAGCATGAAGCCAGAGCTTCTCAAAAAGGGGTCAGGGCAAAGATAAGAGTGCTTCAGCTGAGGCCAAGTCCCCAGCACAGAGGCCTTGGCAGTGCTTCCTATAAAGCATGGATGTAGAATTGTAGGGTATCTGAGTCTCTAAAAGCACTCAATCATTCACCAATAGAAAATAGAAAACCACAGATGATTGCCTACAGTCAGTGGACACTCTTGGCTAACTAATGCTCCAAGGCTCTTGAAGTGTTTTTTGCTGATTCTCTTACAAGGTGGTTTGAAAAGAGCTAGACTGGGGTAGACCCCCAGAGACCCAGCATGAATGTACGTATGTGGTCAAGCACACATATGCAAAGTCATGTTATAAGCTTATACATAAACATTCATGCATGCATGTAGTAGCACTGGGCACACAGACATGTGTTCCAGGAACATGGTGCACACATGTGCATGGACATGTGCACCCATGTTAAAACACATACCTGAATATGTCTAGTAGCATGGCAAACATGGCTCATGAATCCACAGAGAGGTGACACATGCACAAACATGTGTACACACTCACTAGGCTATGTGCACCAACCCAAGTGTCGCAGCTCACCTACACATTCATGTGCATGGTTTGGCACCTCCTCAAAGCGGGGGCAAGTGGCAGTACATGTTCCCCTATGTATATGCACATACAGAGGAAGGGGACCTCTTTAAGGTATGCAATTTCAAAGAACACACAGGAGGTATTTCATTACTGTTTGCCAAATGTCACCCAATGAAACAAATGTATATCAGTGTGGCCATGTGGCTCACACAGATGTGTGCACGACTGTACGTCCAGGAACAATAAAAGAAATAAACTCATAGGTTAACAAGACCAACACCCTCCCACCTCAACCTGATTTCTTCATCCCCACAGCCCCCACCCCTCCAGGCTCCTGGGTCACTCCTATCACCATTCACTCTCACCAAGGTGTCCATCTCAGATTCTGATAGTTCCAGCTGCCTGCACCCATACACTGCTCTGGACATATGGGCCAAGCAGGGTGACAGACAATCCTAGCCAGAATAGGACTACAGGGCCCAGGGGGAGCTCAGTACTTGTGGCATACGAAAGCACAAACACAAAGGAAAGTAGACAGTTCTAGAGGAGAGGTCGCACTGAACGCGAATGCCCAGTGGTACACGGCTGCCCAAAGCAGTCCGAGCATTCACCCCCCCACACCCCCGCGCGCGAGGTGATCAGTACAGGGGCGTCTTTTGTTCCGGTCCCCCGAGGCTGGAGGCGGAGCTGCGCGGCTTGGGGACCGAGACTCCGGCTCCGACTGGTTTATCCAGGCCAGGTCTTCTGCTATGTCCAGGTGGACTCGGAGCGGTCACGATGATGGGCATCCCTCCCTGCCCCGGGCACAAAGGCGGCTCCCCATCTCTGCCCGTGCCCTAACCCAGGCCCGCAGCACACCTGAAGCGCGGCGAGTCCTTAATGCATTCCTCGAACTCTACCGTCATGGCTGCGGCGAGCGGCGCTCACTGGACCCAGGACCACCACACGTCGAGAGGCATCCCTGGCCGGTAGACTGTCCGTCGCACCCGCGCAGCACTCCGTGCCCGCCCGCCTCGGAATGAGGCCGGCGCGCCGCTGCCCCGCCCCGCCTGTCACTGCTGGGGAGCGTCACCAAAGTCTACAGCCGCCTGCACCACCCGCTGTCACCTCTGGGGAGCGTCGCTAAATGCGCCGTTGCACTCCTTTGCCTGTCACTGCCCTCTGTCCTCAGCCACCGGGATCATAGAGCCGGGCCGGCCGTGGCGATTGGAATTCTGAGTGGTTGATTTGGCCGCAAGAAAGGGAAGGGCGCGTTTCTTCCACTTCAGGCATCCCTGCCATGGTTAAACTCAGGGAGTTTACAAATAACATTTGGGAGCACTCGGTCAGAACGCATAGACAGACACATTCGGGGAGGACAGAACGGCGGCGGGGAAATCGGGTGTGAAGGAGTAAAGAAATTAACAAATCGAGGAAGACACTCGTGGGGAAACAACTCGTCACCGCGCCCTTGTGAGGCAGAGGACAGTGAGCCCAGTCAGGCGCAGAAGACAGAACTTCGCACTCGCTCCCTAAACTTGATCCCGCCTCCGTTTCTCGGTCCTAAAGGCGGGGAGGGGTGAACTGAGTGAGTGCGCAGGCGTCGTCGCCGCCGCTGGGCAGGGCAGACCGCGGGCCACGTGCAACCGCCCCGCCTTCCAGCTACTCCACCATGGGTTCCTGCGGGGCTGTGGGTTCTGTGCGTGCGCGCTACCTTGTGTTCTTCCAGTACTTGGGCACTGACTTCAAGTACGTTTCCCCGCCATCACCTCCGGTTCCTCCACTCGGGCTCGCTGGTGGTCTACGTGACGGCCAAGAGGGGCACGATCGGCACACTTGCATGTCCGATCTAAGCACTGACCTGGGCCGTACGTCCCCAGGCAGGACAGTTCCAATAGATGCGGCGGTAACTCCCTCCTATATCTCTTCTTCGCAGTGGTGTTGCGGCTGTGAAGGGTAACCATCGCGCTGTTGGGGTGCAGAACTTTCTGGAGGTGAGCTATCACCTCATCTCTGGGTTAGAGCGGTGACCCGTGCGCGCGGGTGGGGGGTGGTGACGGGGGACGAGGCAGCCCCAATCCCTGCACGCCCTCCTAGTGTTTTGCGAGCTCTGCCCTCCGCTGTGACTGCCTGCCTGCACCCTCTCTGCAGGAGGCTGCCAAGCGGCTGAATTCAGTCGAGCCAATCAGGTTTACTATCTCCAGCCGCACTGATGCAGGAGTGCATGCTTTGAGCAACGCGGCGCATCTGGACATTCAACGCCCCTCAGGCCTGCCGCCTTACTCCCCGGAAGTCGTGACCCAGGCCCTCAACACCCACCTGAAGCACCGGTCCATTCGGTGAGCCAGGGATTGAGTATGTTTCTGTTCTTTACTAATATACTCAGCACCCCACTGTGAAGAAAGGCTGAGGTCCAGAAAAGTGGGAGATTTCCCGGGTGCTGTGTGGACAGGTGGGCAGACTCATACCTGGAATGAGTCAGATCTGCTTACCGCAGCGTACTGAAGGCCTTCCGAGTGCCCAATGACTTCCATGCTCGCCATGCAGCCACCTCCAGAACATACCTATACCGTCTGGCCACAGGCTGCCCCTGGCCTGATCAGCTGCCTGTATTTGAACAAAATGTATGCTGGGCTCTTCAGACAAAGTGAGTGAACTAAGAACGGGGAGGAAAAGGCTCATCATCCATCTGGCTGGGCCCTCCTCAATGCCTATCTGACTCTGCAGGTGCCTGGATGTGGCTGCCATGCAGGAAGCTGCCCAGCACCTCCTGGGGACACATGACTTCAGTGCTTTCCAGTCTGCTGGCAGCCCAGCCGCAAATACTGTGCGCACACTACAGAGAGTCTCTGTGTCTTCTGGTCCAGTGAGCCCTTTTGTCCTTCCCCAGGAGAGCTGGTGAGAAGAGTGGCCTTGCACTATGGTCTCGTGCAGGTCTAGAGGCCACCAGGGTTAAATTGGTTCTCACAGAAACCCCATTAAAGTGGGATGATGCTTCAGGCAGTGGTGGTGCTCAGCTTTAATCCTAGCACTTGGTAGGCAGAGGCAGGCAGATGCCTGTGAGTTTGAGGCCAGGCCTGATTTACAGAGCTAGTTCCAGAACAACCAGGGCTACACAGGAAAACAGAGAAACCCTGTCTTGAAAAGTCAAAACAAGGGGCTGGAGAGATGGCTCAGAGGTTAAGAGCACTGACTGTTCTTCCAGAGGACCTCAGTTCAATTCCCAGCAACCACATGGTGGCTCACCATGATGACATTTGGTACCTTCTTCTGTACACTGTATACATAATAATTTTTTTTTTTAAGTCAAAACAAAACAAAGAAAAAGTAGAAAAAGTGGGATGATGCTAAGCTTGCACACTAATCATCCATAACACCTGGAGGATGAAAGGTGCTGGCCACTTAGAGGGGATGAGTTTGTGTCTTCTTCCTGTCAGGCAGGGGTCCCTGCCAGGCTGGGGAGCACAGGGTAGAAAATGTTGCCTTTCTGAGTGCCTTGCCATGCCCATAGCTCTTTGTAGCAGATGGGTTTGGCAGTCACTGAAAAGGTTTCATTGGAGTTAGTAGTTCCAGTTAGCTTAACAGACCGTTAAATTCTCTGCCTCAAGCACTGCCTAGTGAATTTCCCACTGGGAATCAGCTGCTGACCTTGAGAACATTGCAGCTGATACCAGCCTCCAGGGGAAGAACTTCAGTGTGGCCAGACATAAGAGTACATAGCCAGGCTGGAGAGATGGCTCAGCGGTTAAGAGTACTGTTCTTTCGGAGGACCTGAGTTTGAGTCCCAGCATCCACATGGCAGCTAACAACTGTCTGTAATTCCAAGATCTGACATCCTTACATGCAGACAGAACACCAATTCACATAAAAAGAAAAATAAAACATTAAAAAAAAAGAGTACATAGCCAGGGTTCCATCTCGATAGGTGGGTTGGCTATGTCTTGTCTCAGCACCCATACTGTTGTCCCCTCCACATGAAGGCAGGCTCAAAGCAATTGCTACTTCCTATGCACAGGCTAATGACTGTTATATAGTTGTTTTCCTATATGAAGTATATAGACTCCAGGAAAGTCATGCAATACTTGAATCATACTCACTTACCCCTGGAATTTGGTGGTTAACTAGGCAAGAACCCACCATGGATGGATGAGCCTTTAAACTAGCACTTAAATCTTTGTCTTGTCTGAGGCCACATGGTGGGCTAGGGTGGCTGGGACTGGCCTGTAGCTTGGAAACAAATCAAAGCTGTCTGTGTTCCTAGGAGGCTGCAGTTCTGGACCTTGGAGTTTGAAAGCCAGTCTTTCCTATATCGACAGGTAGGCTATACTAGACCCTCCCAAAGTTCACTTAGGTAGATACCCGTGACCATTTCAGCTCTCTGCTGCAGGTACGGAGGATGACAGCTGTGCTGGTGGCTGTGGGGCAAGGGACTCTGACACCCACACAGGTGAAAGTGATTCTGGAGAGTCAAGATCCTTTGGGCAAGTATCAGTCTCGAGTTGCCCCAGCCCATGGCCTGTTCTTGAAGTCAGTGGTATATGATGACTTTGGTAAGAAGGAATAACAAAGAGCTGGGTCCTCAGGGGGGAGGCTTTTAGAGGCAGTCACACACACACACACCATTGCACTAACCAGTGACAGTGGGAAAGGGACTTTAGTTAGGGAATCAGTGAACAAAAAGCATGGTGGCATGGAATGAATGGTCCACAGGGTCAGACTTTAAGGGGTAAATGGGATCTGGATGCAGCTGTAGGAGTTCTGCTCTGACCTAGAGTCTGTCTATCCATAGGTCCTACATCCTGAGCCCTATAAGGTCCAGTGAGAAAACCAGCTAGTCAGCTGTACATTCCATGGAAGTGAAGAACCACACAGCATTCTAAGTCTGGCTGTGAGCCTTGTCTGTTTACTGCTATGTGGGGCCCTAGTAGTCCTGTCTACCTTCCAGCAGCTCCTACCTCCCCAATCTTTCAATGATGGACATCCTTTTGTCAGTCACTAAAGGATAGGGTACCAGATAAGAAACAGATGTAGAAACAGCTGTAAGCACCCACGTAGCCTCTGGTTCTGCTTTTCTGGGAGCCCCATCTTCTTGGGGCTAGGGAGCAAGAATAAAAGGCACCGAGAACAAAAAAGCCTGTTTATTACTTTCGCCAGCCTGTGACTCTGATCTTGCCCCTAGGACAGTCTGTGGCCCAATTATGTTCTTTATTTATTCAGGGCACCCACCTCCTAAAGCCTAAGCCCTAGTCCTTCTGCTACGCAAATGGCAACAGACAGAGTGGTGGGTTGCTGTTAGTTACATGTCAGCTGGGTGCCTGGGGAAGGCCATTTTTGAGCAGTGCTGTGAGAAAGCTTCCCAGCTCTTCATCCTAGAAGGGAAGAGGGAAGCACAGTTACCCACAGACAACACAATACCAAGGAAGTGAGGTCTCCAGGCATACCATTGATGCACATCCTCCTTACCTGGTAGGTCCAGGAGACCAGTAGTACCTTAGTACCAGGGTCCTCGGAGTGGGCAGCAGCCTGGATAAGAATAGACTCCACAGTCACAGAGCCATCAGGAAGGTGCTGTACACAGTGGTCCTTGAGGGTGCTGTGGAGAGGCATAGTAAGATCCCTGCCTCACCCCCTTCCTGTAGGGATGGGGGCAAGACCAGGGCGCACCTCTTGAGGTGGCTGTACACACGTAGGGCTGTTTCTTGCTCCTTGCGTGTGTCCTGCAGGTGCACACGACAGGTGAAGCGCAGTTGGTGCTCAGCCAAGCCTAACTCCTTAAGGGCTTGCTCTGAGGATACCAGCCGGAAACTCTGTGGGCAAGGGCAGGCAGGTCAGGGGAAGTAATGAATGCTGTCCCCACTCCATCACTCTTTATACACTTACACTGTCCTTCATAATTAGTGTGCCATGCAAGAGCCGAGGCTTTTTGGCCTCAGGGAGCAGTCCTGCAAGGAAAATAATATTGCAGTCAACACAAGCCACCAATTACCTGCCTCCCTTGGCCCATGTCCCAGACTTCCCTTCATACCCTGCACCATCTCCCGCTTCAGCAGCCCCAGGGAGATGCCCACAGGGATGCTGGGGCTTGTGGGCAGTGTCACCGTTTCACCATTGGCTGGCATATAACAGCTGACCCCTGGGGAAAGTAATACAGAGTCTCCGTCTAGGCTGCGAGCTTTGCCTGAACCATCCCACAGGCCATCCGTCCCTGCCCACCAGCTGCCTACGGAATTCCTGTTCAATCTTCTGCCTCAAGAACTCCATCTTCTTGGCCTCGCCATGCACCAGTAGCACATTCTCTGGTTCTGCTTGTCCCACCAGCTGCATGATGCCCTTGGCATCAGCATGGGCACTGAATGACATGTATTCCACTTGCATCTTTACCTCCAGCTGTGATATCACACGATACAGGCAGAGTTAGCAGCAGTAAGAGCCTGGAAGCCCTGCTGAGCTCAGAACAGGGAGGTACTTACCACTTGACGCCCCTCCATCTCCAGCTTTCGTTGCCCACTAAGGATCTTATGGCCCACAGTGCCTTGCACACAGTAGCCAGGCATGATGACCTGTAAGCAGAGGTGAAGTTCAGCTGTGTGGCCTCTCAATGTAGACACTTCCTCTTGGGACAACCCCGGACCTGAATCCTTGGGAGGCAACCATGCTCAGGAAGCTAAGGGCCTGTCTGTGTTAGTAGGCCAGTTGCTCATGGGGTCAAAATACAGAAAGTTCAAGGGCTAGTCCTTTTTGTACTCCAGTTCCCTAAGGCAATAATGAGTCCCTGTAGCCGCCTTGGTAATTAACACCAAGCCCTCACCATGTTCTTCTCATTTCCTGCCCACTTTCGGAAGATCTGCAGCGACTGGCCAGCATGCAGCATCCCTGGTGTGGCAAACACAACCTGCAAGGTTGACAAGGATCAGAAGACTAGACCTTACCCAAGGCTGCAATAAGCACCAGGCCTTGAGCCAGCGGTCTTTCCCAGAGCCCCAAGGGCAGGGATCTTTAAAGGCCAGATGTGGAGGAGCTGCACTGCCAGGGCCTTACCATGGGACCTGGGTTGTCAGCAAATGTCCGGTCAAAGGCTTTGATGTGCTTGAACTCAAACATGTTCCTCTGGACAAATGTCTTACGAATCTTCTGATTGGTCCAGGTGATGAAGAGCTTGTAGTAGTGATTGGCCTTCTCTGTCAGGCCCGTAGAAAAGTAAATGGGCACCTTCAGGTTCATGCGTTCCCTGTGTGTCCACCAGTCCAGTCAATGCACGGAAGCCAGAGTTAACCTGCAACATGTGGCCCTGTGCCCTCTACTGTACTGCTTAGTAGCTATGTTCAGGGCTGAATTCAATGTCCCTGTGCTGTCTCTACCCTAATGACCACCAGGCCAGACCCCTCAGCTTATGTTCTGTAAAAAACATGGGAGTAATAGGGATCCCCAGAGCTCACTAAGGAGAGTATTCATGCAGTGACCAACACAGCCAGAAGATAATGGTTCAAATGTGATGGCCCAATACATACAACTCCACCCAAGACAGCAGGGGGAATGATACTGGATCCTGGACATAAAGTACCCAGTGGTAGTCACTGCTGCCTTGACTTCTCAACAGTTCCATCATGCCTAGCAGTGTAAGGAATTTACTCTCCTACACAGAGGCTATTCCATCATTTCCTGCCCACCCATGGAATATCCCTGTTTGTACCTACCAGAAGGTTTCCAGCAGGATGCAGAGCTCTTGTGCCCGGCCCAGCGCAAACACAGGAATCAACACCTGAAGGTAGGTAAGACTGATTCAGGTGGGAGCCACTGGCCACACTATCGTTCCCTGAACACAGCAGGTAGCAAGATGTTTACTATACCCTTGCTGACAGGTTGACTGATAGCACTCAGAGATAGCATTACTACAAAGGAAAAGCCAGACATCTAAGAACTACAGAGTTTTTGTTTTGTTTGGGAGGCTCTTAAACAGCCCTTCATGAGATACAAGCACAAGGGAATGGAAGATTGTATCATCTAAGTGTCAAATAAACAGTAATTTCCACACATAGAGACCCTGACCATATGTAGGATAGTGAAGCCTGTGGAAGACCTATACTATGTGGCCAAAGTAGGCACACATCCAAAGCCTGCCTACAGTCAATACCTTCCCACCCCGCTCCACAGTCTCATGAACTTTCTTAAGGAAATCTCGCTCTCTGCAGCGTTTGGAGTCTCGGATGGTTGTGGCATACGTGGATTCTGTGATAAGCAAGTTGGGGCGACACTTGTCAATCCATGCAGCCCTAGAACAGAAGTAGGGGTGGTCACAATGGATTGTTCATGGTTACAGAATTGGGAGCAAAGTGGAAAAGTTGATTATAGCCCCATCACAACACATTTCTAGGTCACCCAACAAGAGTTCCCTATATAGCCTGTCAAATACCATAGCAGTGTACTCTGGAGGAAACAATAGAAAAGAAAAGCCTTCAGCCCAGACTTCCAAAGGTACTTCCATACTGTATAGGACAACCATGGTAAAGTTACCACAGGGTAAAACACAGACCTACTCACCCTAAATGCCGGTCTGGCGTCATGTTATAATCACCCTGGCAAAAAAAATGGCAATAAAGAAAGAGTCTTTCTACCCCCAGCAATTTCACTCAAGCCAAGTACTTCTACTGACCGTGTAGACCACAGACTCTGAGCCCACTTTAATCTGGAACATGGCTGCCCCCAGCACATGACCCGCATAGTATGCCTTTATTTCCAGTTCATCATCCACCTGCAGAAGAAAGAATATTCTCAGGCCTGCAGAGCAAGGAAGAAGCAGGAAGTGAGTGATTACCTTATACCTATCCAGTCCATTCCTGTTTCTCACAAGATGTCTGGGGCTTAACCAAAAGCAAATTCACCATGATAAAAACAAGACTAGATAAGTAAGAATCTAGAAGCCACTTCTAGACTAGACTAAGAGTATAGATTAAACCCCAAACACTGCCTCCCCCCATCTAAAACTAGTAACACAAATTAAAAATTCAATAGGTATACAGGGCCTGGTGGTGCACACACCTTTAATCCCAGCATTTGGGAGGCAGAGACTGGCAGATCTCTGTGAGTTTGAGGCCAACCTGGTCTACAAAGTTCCAAGACAGCTAGTGCTAACAGAGAAACCCTGTCCTGAAAAAACAACAACCACCACAAATTCAGTGGGTAGAGTTGGGTATTTGTGGTACAAGCCTTTAATCCCAGTACTCTGAAAACTAGTCAGGAGGGTCACCATGAGTGCAAGGCCAGTCTGGGCCATACAACAAAATCCTACCTTAAAAACAAACAAACAAAGAAACAAAAAACCTGAGTAGAATTTAGAACAACGAATAAAGAGAATGAATAACTAAAATGTTGAGGACTTACTGTTATCTCAGTTCTTGAGTTCTTAGAAGGCTGAAACAGGAGTTTGAGGCCAGGCTGGGCCTCAAAGTGAGACTTCTTCAAGAAAACTTTTTTTTTTTAAATCCAGCATGAAGCATAACACAAAAAGAGCAATGGAAGGGCTACTGTGAAAAGATCTAATGTTAAGCAACACAGAGCCCCAGGAACATAGGCAGCAGGTAGAACATATGCCTCTAGAAGGAGTAATTCAAAGAATGATGAATTGGAACCACTTCCTGGTATGTGAGCACCAGTAAAACCTCTGTCCTTCCAGACATCGAGGCAAACGTCCTAGCAGTACACTGGAAAAACAATGTATGTATCTCCAATCGCCTTCTCTCTCTGACTGTCAAAGGAGTCCTTACAGCAAAGTTACCAGAGAAGGCTGTGTTTCAGTAGGCAGATTAGAATAAGGAGTCAACCTGGCATGGTAGACACCTGTCTGAGAGACTGATATAGGAAGAAACATCACAAGTTTGAGGCTAGCCTCAACAACATAGTGAACATGGTTTGAAAAACACCACATACCCACACCTCCCCCAACACACACAAGAAAAGGAAAAAAAAAGAAAATGGAGAAAATTAATTACCAGCAAATCCACTGGCACATGACAAAAGACCTCAAGTAAAAAGTGAAAAGCTGACTGGGTGGTGGTGGTGCAGGCCTTTAATCCCAGCACTTGGGAAGCAGAGGCAGGTGACCTCTGTCTGGGTTTGAGGCCAGCCTGGTCTACAGAGCAAGTTTCAGGACAGCCAGGGCAATTACACAGAGAAACAACCCCCTCTTAAAAAAAAAAAAAAAAAAATTTAAAAAAACTAAAAGGATAGGCAGTAAAATAAAATATAATTATATAATACATATGTATTTATATGTATTATAAAATACATATAAAGCAAAACAAAAATTCTAATAAGAAACAGACAAATCCACAATTTCTGGGGAATTTTGCTAAATTTAACCAGTCACTTGGCTATTTAATAACCTTCATTTATTCATTCCATATATTATCACAGTCTGGTACTGAGTACTTAACCAAACTGATCCATCTTGCTCTCCTGGCTCTGCTTCCTTACCTCAGATCTCTCCCTGGGGAGGGGAGAAGGCAAGGCTGGCTTATGAAATGTTGCTTGGGCAGAGCCAGGTGGGAAAAAGCCTTGATTATACAAGCCTTGATTGCACAAACACATAGACATACCACATATATTCTTCCAAGCTAAATGCCAAATGTGGCTGGACACTTGCCTACTGCTGTTTTTTGGTGACTCTACAGAGCTAGGCAGAAGAGTAAGATGAGGTAGCCTGGGAGCAAGACCTCAGGGCCTTGCAGGCTATGTGCAGAATGAACCAGGGATCCTGACCTGAACCGTCTGATGCAGGTGAACAGCCACCACCTTCTTCATACAGTCTTTGATCATCTGAGAAGTGAAGAAATTTGCCTCGCCCTTCTTGTCCACTGCGATCTTGCGGTAGTCTTCCAACAGGATGGGGCAGATGGCCTGAGTGGGGTGGGTCATATAGATGGGCCCATCGTAGCCCACCATTTCACTGAAGTAAGGGAGTGCCCCACAGTGGTCCAGGTGGAAATGGCTGGGGAAATGTGACACTAGTCAGCCTGGAACCACTCTCTCCCAGCCATCCCACTTCTCAGCCCTATGCTCATGGTCCACACAAAATCTACAGTCTCCCTAAATGAGAAGTCTAGATACATAGAAAACAATATGAAAATTACTAGTTAAACCTGAATCAGAATGGGGCATGGTGGCACATATGTGCAATCCGAGCACTTCGGAAATATTTTAAGATTAGGAGTTCAAGCCAGCCTGTGCTACACAAGGACATTCTGTCTTAAAACAAAACAAAAAAGCCAGGTGGTAGTTCCCCCCCTTTAATCCGAGCACTTGGGAGGGAAAGGCATTCGGACCTCTGAGAATTTGAGTTCCAGGACAGCCAATGCTATACATAAAAATACAGTCTCAAAAACAATAACAAAAAAACTCCAAAAGCAGCCAGGCAGTAGTGGTGCACACCTTTAATCCCAGCACTTGGAAGATCTCTGAGTTCAAGGGTAACTTGGTCTATAGTGAGATCTGGGACAGCCAGAGGTAGTGAAAACCTCCATCTTGAAGACAGATGTTAAATAAATAAAACAAATCAGGTATGGCAATAAAACAATAACAAAGGGTTGGGGAGATAACTCAGTTGGTAAAGTACACAGAAACACAGGACCTGCATTTGATTGCTAACCCTACATAAAAAGCTGGGCATAATGGCATGTGCTTACACTACCAGTGCTGGGGAGGTAAGGACAGGTAGATCCCTGCGGCTTGCAGACCAGCAAACCTAGCCTAGTTAGTAAACTCAGGTCTAATGAGAGATCTTGTCTCAAGAGTTTAGACAGGCGTGGTGGCACACACCTTTAATTACAGCACTTGGGAAGCAGAGGCAGGCAGATCTCTGTGAGTTTGAAGCCAGCCTAGTCTACAAAGAGAGTTCCAGGACAGTTAGGGCTGACACACAGAGAAACCCTGTCTCAGAAAAAGTAAGAAAGAAAGAAAGAATGGAGGGAAGGGAAAGGAAGAGTAGAGGAGGGAGGGAAAGGAAAAGGGGAAAAAAGAGAAATAACACTGGTAGTTGTCTCTGGCCTCCTACACACACACACACACACACACACACACACACACAATCTAGATCAGATGGTGACAGCTTGGTGAGGAAATAAAGAAGGGTTAGCAGGCCAATTAACACCACACTAGGAAAAGAGCCAGTACTTGTCAGGTGTCAGGAAGTCTTCCTGGTGGAGGCAAGAAAGAACTGAGACAGCTCAGGACAAGGCCTAGGAATACTCTTCCCAGAAAGAGTCGGGGACCAGTCAACTCAAAGCAGGCAGGTGCTAAGTGATCCATGTCTAGAACCAAAACACCAGAGCCCGAGTTACAGACAACACAGCTTACCAAGATGGGTTAATGGTGGCAGAGTGGGTGTTCAGAAGAAGTACTATGGTCAGAGAGGGGCCAATGTAACTAGGAGGTGACAGCCAAGATTGTGAAAGGATATGAGCCCAGGAACAGCAGCAGTGTATCTGCACAGACAGGAAAATGGGAGCCAAGGAGAAAAGAAAGATGTATCCCCTTGCTCAGCTCTACCAGGCTAAGGTAAGGGCAATTGGAAGCTAGACCATGAACTGTATAGGGCATCAATAATGGCCAGTAAGCAACAGGGCTCAGCACTCTTGAGAAAGCAAAGGAATAGAGAAAACAAGGCTTGGGGAATAAGAGTTAGAGGCTGGAAGAGGAAGCACAAGCAGAAATACATACACCAGATGCACTTAGCTAGTAAACTGGGAAGAAGTGGTGAGAAAGTTCAATCACTGTTGCTGGGTGCTGGTAGGATGAAGGGCACATCTAGGTCTCTACCTCCTGGGGCACCTGCTAAGCTTTAATTCACTCAAAGGTACAGCCAACAGGCACAATCACCTTCCTGCTTTTAGGGAATAATAAATGGCCATTCTGAAAAAAGCAAGCCACAATGTAGTTTCATTAGCATAAGGATAAAAGAAAGGACATCAAAACCCTGACAAACCTACCTGATGATTACACAGTCCAGAAAGTCAGTCAGCCGGCCACTCTGGGTGATGTAGGAAAAGTCTGGAAAGCGCCTCTGAAGAGACAAGAGTAATGTTGGTACAGAGGCTACCCAGGGTCTCCAGGAAGCAAGAGTGTGGTGCATCCTATGGAGTGACCCCAGCAAACCCTTACACCAGTGGAAAGGACAGACCACGAGCTGACCTCATGAACAAGTAGCAAGTAGCTAAGCTCAAAGGGTCCAATCATGACCAGCCTCAAAGATCCTCAAGAGGCTCATCTCAGCTGGGCCCTACTTTTCAAGCACCATGTGACAGGGCCAGCTGTCCCCACCCAGCATGGATATAGCTGTCCAGGAATGGCCCCACTGCCCACTTGCCTCATTTGTCCCTTCTCTAAGGTCCCAGAATTCACATGGCTAGATAGAACATGACTAGAAAATAGATCGTGGCCCTTGCTGCCCTCTAAACCACCCACCCAAGGTACTCACGTCATCATTGTAGCCCATGTGCATCCCACAGTCCAACATGACATTCTTGCCCGAAATCGAGACCAAGATGCAGCTGCGGCCCACATCCTGGCCAGCCCCTGATCAAGAAGGGTAGGTGAGAGACAAGGCCTCGTCTCTTCCCTCTTTTCCAAGTTTCCTTCCCTCACTATTGGAAGTGCTGAGTTACTTATTACCTTTGTCTCTGCAGACCCTAAGGTTGTTGGGTGGACAGACACATGGGCTAGGAAACAGGTACCTTCACATGCAGGTATGGGGGAATGCACAATGAGGAACAAAGCACTATGTTAGGATCACATGCCCTCCCTTCACCATGCTTTCCTGCACATATCAAAGTTGTAACAAACTGCTATCAGAGCATTAAGCACTGGCTGTCCCCAACACTGAACATAAGCAAGCCACCATTCTGTGGAATTATCACTGCTGCTTCCCCAGACCTTAGTCCAATTATTCCTAACCCTCAATGGGGCTGCAAATCAATGAAGCTTTCTTTCCTTGGATTTCTTCCTAAAAAGGCTGAGGCCTGAATCCCAGGTTTTAGTGTTGAGTGGTACCATATCCATGTGGCCTTAGCCCAGCCATAAAGAATCATGACTCTGACCAATAACTGGCTGCAGCACAGATAGCCCACTTTAGTCAGTGGGCAGCACAGGCACCACACCATTGAACCACTAACTCAGCTTCAATGGGAGTTTTCCCCATGATCTTGATAACTAAGCAACCCTCCTAGTCATTCAGCCCTCCATACTGAGCACCTTGGACACACCTATCTCCCTGGAATCTGGGTTCCTAAGGAGAAAGACATGGTCTAAGCCTCAACTGTGGTCTGAGAACAACAAACAGACTTGTTCCCATTTTGGATCCTATAGTTTCCATCTGCTAACTTCAGGCACCAAGCACTGCCAGTACTACAATTAATCATCCATGGCTCAGTCTGCCTTCCTTATGTAGCCAGCAACAATGAGGTTGGGAAGGAGTTCGTTTCAGGTTCTTCGGCAGGCATGTTTTTACTCCCTCAAGATGTGTGTTTCCTGAAGGAAAGATCTTAGTGTTCCTTCCCATATTACCATATTACGTCTAGCCCTAAAATTGTGCTACACCCTGAGGCCCTTGTGACCTTTATAGAAGGGGAATGGCTACACCCTTACAGGGAAGGACCTGCAATCACAAGCACCCACAATCATACACTACCAAGAATGGTGCCAAAGTATCTTTTCGAAATTATAAAGCCCAGTTCTTGAGCACTGGTAAATGTTCTTCCCAAAGAGACAGTTCCAGGAAAGAATAAAAGCCAACACAGCAGAAATGTTAAATATAGGAGACAAAGCTGAGAAGAAAACAAGAGCTACTACCTTGTCCATACATCTCTGCACAGTACAGATTTACATTCTAGGGGAATGAGGAATTAGGCATTGAATACTATCAGGTAGAGATTAAACAACTGTGCCAAAAAAAAAAATTCAGAACTGTGGCAGAAAACAAAACAAAATTTCCTAGTTGGGGGTAGGAGTCAGGGAGCCAGGTCTATGACTATGCTTAATCTTGCTTAAGCCTGTAATCTAATTAGTACTTAGATGGGATGGGGGTCCTCAGTATGTGAGGTTGGTCCTGAGTTGGAAAGACTCGGCTCTAACCAAGAAGACCTAGGGATCTGGAGCATATGAATGAGAAGGTGCTTCCAACACTCTGACAACACATGCATGAAGAAAAGCCCAGGGACATTCAGGGAGGTTCTGAAATCTCAGATTTCAAATGGTTGTTTCCTCCTATACACCTATGCTGTTAGGCCTTTTAGAAGCCTAAATTTATATTTTCTGCCGCAAACAAATACACTTTTTAAATTTAGGATAGACCAGACACAAAGACTGAAGTTAGGGGTGATAACTAGAACCTGGGCACAAAAGCAGGTCAGGGAGGTGGAAAGAAAACCAGAAATGAGAAAGAAGCCCAAGCAGAGGGGTCTTGAAGCAACAATCCACGTATAGGACAGAAAAGTCCCCAGGACGTGTTCTGTGGCTAAATTTAACACTATTGACAGGCTAAATACAGAGCCCATTTCACCTCTGAGCCACCTTGTGCGTCAGGGTCTCTTTGTCATTTCACTGTTAGGCAGTCCTTGGTACAGAAGGTGGGCCTCCATAACTCATATCGAACCCTAGAACCAGGAATCAACCCCAATCTCTTCGACCCACGTGCCAACCAGAGATGAGGAAGCACCAGCTCCGAAAATTTCTACTACGGTTAATGATCTCTGGGGCGCACAGCTGGTGGAGGGCTGATCGCTGACTGTATGGCTAGACTGCTTTGAATGAATCGACCCGATTCAAGGACCCTGCAGAAGATGCTTCAGACTCGGACTCACCCAGGGGAGTGACTCTTATTTCAGGCATCGTCCGGGGCGCAGTCTCGAACCGCGTTTCCCACAACGCGCGTGCACCCCCCGCAGGAAGGCCTCAGACTTAGCGCGAGCAGTTTAAATCCTGTGCCAGGCTACGGCGACTCTCACACAGTGCGCAGGCGCAACTGCCAAGAGACTGGCTTCCTGTTCTCGCGCCGGAAACACGGGCCGATACGTCGAGTTCTAATTGGATGATCAGCAACCAATTGGGATGGCATGACAGCGAAGGGTGGGGCAGAGACTAACTCGGGCTGCAATTTAAGACTTATGCCCAACCAACCGCAGGCTCTGGGCGTGGTCGAAGCATGGGGACACCTGCCAGACTTGTTCCGGGACGCCGAGTCGCGTCTCCGTAGACAGCTGAACTGGACAGGCAAAGATCCTACTCCCGCAATAGCCTAATTGTAGCTTTGGTCAACCCACCCCATCACTGGCCTCTGCCGCACTCTTTGCCCTCCGCGGGAGTAGAGACCAGCTAGTCCCCCGCCACAGGAACCCGTTCCAGGTGAGATTTGCAGACCTCCTTCAACGGCCCTGGCTCCCTGCTACGCCTGGGTGTCTATGCTGTGTGCTAGCTTGTGGGCCTCTGTCTGCTGTCCACCCTGTCTAACTTGATTTTCTGCAGGAGGCTTAGATGTGCCCTGCATCACTTTCCGGGAGCTGAGGCACCCTCCCTTCCTGTTCTTTCCAATTTACCACGGACAGCTCTAAGAGGCTATTTGGCTTCTGGTTTAGGCTCTGGGTAGGAAGGCCTGGCCACAGGATTGTTAGGTGGCCAAAAAATGAACTGTAGGGGCCTCAGAGACTATCTGCTCAGTGGACAGGCCCTAAGAGAGGGGTTTGTGGCAAGACTCTGGCGGTCGCCATCTTTTTGAGGCTGTCTTTGATACCTGAACACAAGGTGAGACCATCTCTAGGGTCAGGGTCTGGAACTTGTGATGGGCATCCAGGCCAGTCCATGGGGCTATATCACCACTCTTGACAGTCTCAGCCATGGTCCCGGAGACATGCAGACCACATTCCCAGAGCTGAAGGACTAAGTCATAGGTCTGTGAAGGAAAAAAAGAACTTGCACACAGATCCAGGTATCCTGGATGAGGATGAGTATTTTGGGGTATTTTTGGGCCCTAATGGTACAGTGGTTAGGGCAGAGATCCAGCACTAAGGAACATAGCAACCTCCAGAACTGGTGGTGAGTGTTCATGTTGGACATAGGTGAGACTTAGCCACATCCCACATAGTTGGTCCTGGACACCAACACAAAGGCTTTTAGGGTGCCAGGGAAGGTGGGGGCTGGATGCTTGGAGTTATCCATTCAAGATGTGATCACAAAAGGAGCATGGGACACAAGCTTGTAGTTCTAAGCTACTCAGAAAGCAGGAAGGTTGAAAATTAACCTAGTCATGTGTGGTAGCAGAGGCCTTTTATCCCAGCATTTGGGAGGCAGAGGCAGGCAGATCTGGGTTCAAAGCCAGACTGGTCTGCAGGGTGAGGTCCAGGACAGCCAGAACTATACAGAGAAACCTTGTTTCAAAATAAGCAAATTTTTAAAAGGAAGTTAAAAGTCTTGCCTAGGCTATTCCCTGCCCAGCATACAAGAGGATCTTAAACTTATCCCTCACAGATGAAGATAAATAAATGAATGAATGAATGTGGGGACTAGAATGTTTGTGAAGTGTAAAAATGCCTACAGAATCTAGAGTACCCCCTTACCTTAAGGCTTTTATCCCGGATCATTTCCAGAATGTTCTCTATAGCTAATGGGAGGATTTTTAGCACTTCTTCATGCTACCCTGTTGTTTGGAGATGCATATCATTCAACAACAGGAGTATCCATCTGTTTGTCTAGCAGATGCCAGCCCACAGCCTCTGGTTTAGTTTGGAGGATACAGCCCTGATCAAGGAAGGGAAAGCCTATACAGCCACCCTTTCCATTCTCCTCTGTGTGAGAATCACTTGCTTTTTAGAATCACATTTTTTGTTTTGGTACAATTTCCCATCAGAATATTGCCCTAATACAGTGAAGTCCAGGTGTGACCAGGATCCAGTACTATGCCTAACTTTCAGAAACATTCCCCTAATGTATGAAACAGATGATCTAGGAAGAGAAATAGAAAAGCAAGAAGCAGTAGCAAATGCGAACAGTGCAGCTATAGAGTCTTAGGTCAGGAAATGACCAAATTACTGGCCTAAAGGGCAAAGAACAGCCATGTCAAGATGTGTGAGTACAGGCTCCATCAAGGGCACAAGGTCAAATTGGCCTGTGGAAAAGCTTGCAGCTCCTAAGAAGGCACTCAGGTAAGGTGTGATTCTTAGCAGGCAGTTTCAGCACCCCACTTTTTCCTTCAAATCTTCTTCCCAACCCCTTCTTGAGAAAATAAACCACAAAATGAGCTAATACAGCATGATGACTACAAGTTCTGTGTAAAACTATTTCAGCTCATGTCGGAAGATGGATGGCCCAGAGACAGATTTCAACCTTAAAGTCGTCCTGGTCAGCTTCAAGCAGTGTCTCACTGAGGAGGGAGAGGTGCTGTTGGACCACTATATCGCCAGCTGGAAGGGACTAGTCAGGTGCGTTTATTGGGGCTGCTGAAGATAGTGGTTTTGCCAGTCAGAGTCCACATAGGACACCTGCATCCTTCATGGCACAGGGGCCTGGGAACAGCTAGCAGACAGTTTCCATTCAGCCTTCCTACCCTTGCCTCCAGACAAGTGCTTTAGCAGATTGAAGGTAATGTCTCCTGCACTACAGGATGGCTGCCAGTCTAGGTAGGGCTTCAAATTTATACTTCCTTGCACAGGTTTCTGAACAACCTGGGTGCCGTCTTCTCATTCATTTCCAAGGATGTGGTCTCAAAGCTGCAGATAATGGAGCATCTGAGGAACAGCCCACAGTATGAACACTACACTAGCTTGCAGTCCATGGTAGCCTATGAGGTTGGCAACAAGCTGGTAGACATAGATCGCCGCTCCCGTTCCCGATACCCTAACTCAGGCTGCCGGACTGTGCTGCGCCTACATCGTGCTCTGCACTGGCTACAGCTGTTCCTGGAAGGCCTGCGAACCAGCCCCGAGGATGCTCGTACCTCCACACTCTGCAGTGATGCCTATAATGCCTCACTGGCTGCCTATCACTCCTGGATTGTACGTCAGGCTGTCACTGTGGCCTTCTGTGCCCTGCCCACACGCAAGGTCTTCCTTGAGGCCATGAATGTAGGGTCCTCTGAGCAAGCGGTGGAGATGCTGGGAGAGGCCTTACCCTTCATTGAACATGTTTATGACATCTCCCAGAAGCTCTATGCTGAGCACTCCCTACTAGATCTGCCCTAGTGTTGGTGCTCATACTATGTGGGCTTCCCCTGCTCAGAACTGAGCTTGGGCAACCTGGGACTACTACTCCTACAGCAATGCTTTCTGGACACTACTGTCACCCCTGAAAGCTGAGCTTGTTGAGAGCCAGAGGCTGTAAAAAGAAAGGTGGTGGGCAGCTGAACCAAGTGAGGTGGATGTTAGTCATGCTCTTGGTCCAGGATGAGACAATTGAACTCCAATTTTGCCCTCTACTTTAGTTATTTGTGTGTTCAGTCAGGCCTTATTGAAATTCAAATGGCAAATGCAGAAGGTGGAGGAGGAGAGTCATGTTCTATCTCCCATATGTGGAATCTAAAGTGGTATAGGCCACAGGACCCTGAAGGTGAGGTTCTGTCTTTCCCACAGTCAACATGCCAAGCCAATGTGTCCTTCCTGTGCCCATCTTGAGCCTGATACATTGCATCAGTGCCAGGCAAACAGCCCTGAGCATAAATGCCTGAGTTTCCTTCATATTCCAAAAGCTGTCATTGGCAGTGGCATGAGTACTGAAGACTTTTCCCTGCCCTTCATCTGCTTCCTTGTTAGCCTCTCTGGATATCAAACAGGCCCTTGTCTCTTTGGAAATGGAAACCATCTGAAACTGCTAGCAGAAACTTCCCTAGGAAAGCCTGCCCTAATCAATGCAGCCTGCTTCACAGCTTCTGCAATATGGTAGCATCAGCCTTCAGAAGGTGGCCTCCTGCAGTGGTGTTCTTATAGCACATGAATTCCCAAGATTCTAAGATATCAATACTAATTGGCCAAACCATGCTCTTTCTAGCCAGCCTTGCTGCTCCTGTCACCAGGTGCTCTGGTGACTTAGATGGGACATGACTTGTGGAAGGGGGTTAGGCCCCCTTGTCTGACAGATAATCATACCCAGCATGGTTGACACCCAGTGCATAAGATCCTAGCCTCTCCCACTGGGTATTAATGTTAAACCGTAGGATAGTATCCCCACTATAGGTGATGTGTATAAATGCAAACTTTGGAACATAACTTTCTTCAAGAACTATGATAAATGTAGTGTTTCCAACATAAATAAATTACACCTACATGATTGGGTATGGCATTCTAGAATGGACCAAGTGCCTAATTATATGGGGGAAGAACATAAAAGTACCTACCCATACAGGTAGAGAAGTTAACCCTAGGGACAAGACTGAAGTATGTGTCCTCAATCCTGAGGGCTTAAAGGGCTTTATGAACCATATCTAGCCAACAGCCAGAACTGAAGGATTTACCATGCATTTGTCCCTGATGTATCTTAACTTGATCAAATACATACACTGAGATCTGCATTATCTCCATTTTACAGGTAAGAAAAGAGACGCCTGGGTCATCCACTTTGAGGGTCTAGGTTGAAAAAAGTTCCGAAGTTACCCAGGCACTGTGTGACAAAGCTCAAGAAAAACTAGAGCTACTTTCTACATTACATCAACCTAGACAGAGAGTACATAATGAGTGGTATCTTCCTGGTACTCTACCATACCCAACTATCTGCTTAGGCTGTATATTGTCCTTCCATGCCTATACTCAGCTAAGAACCCTGGGCCACATAGTGCTAACCAAGGTTGATGACTTCAAGAGACTGGCCAGAAAATAAGGATATAACAGCAGATATATGTGCCACATACAGATTATGTTGTACATGTGTATTTATTTGCACATGTTTTGTGGACATCCTCACAAGGCAGCAGGGAAATGCAAAGATTATTTCCATAACATCTGCTGGATTCCTTGTGACATTGAGATTACCCAGGTTCCCAAGATTACCCAAGCACCTATTCCAACAAGAGTCAACAGCCTCCTCCATGTTTAGGTGCCAGAAACTTGCTGTGTTAGCAATAGCTCCCTCACACCCAGACTAAGTGGGGATATCTTAGCTTGGTTACTACTGCTGTGATGAGACACTATGACGAAAGCATCTTGGGGAGGAAAGGGTTTATTTGGCTTACACCTCTATATCACTGTTCATCATCAAAGGAAGTCAGGACAGGAATCTGGAGGCAAGAGCTGATGTAGAGGCCATGGAGGGGTGCTGATTACTGGCTTGCTCAGCCTGTTTTCTTATAGAATCCAGGACCACCAGCCAGAGGATGGTGCCACCTACAATGAGCTGGCCCTCCCCCATCAATCACTAATTGGCAATCCAGGCAAATAATATGGAGGCGTTTTTTTCCCAATTGAGGCTCCCTTTCAAATAAATCTAGCTTGTGTCAAGTTGACATAAAACTAGCCAGAACAAGAAAGAGGCCAAGAAGGAACTGTCAAGGGCATACAGACTCACACCTGGTCGTAGCAGCTGCACGAACCTATTTGTTTATGGCCTTTTCTCATTTCCATGAACCAGCTGTGAGCTCTGCTGAGAGAGGTGCCTGCATGCCTAAGCAGAAGTGCTTACACCAAGGATCAGCAGAATGGGCAAGGGTCTTCACAACTTCCAGAACTCCACAGAAAAGCTGGAACCCTCAATGAATCTTAGGCAGGTTGGGATAAGCAGGAAACCTAACCCCAGATCTCCTTACCCCATCTAGCCCTGGCTAGTAAGCTGTCTGCTATCTTGTTGAGAGCCACCTCTGTAACCCAACTGACAGTACTGCCTTAAATCAGAAGCCAGAAGATAAAAGATGTCTTGTGTCTACAAGTATAGCCCTGGTGTCCCCTTTATTCCATGGTCAAAGGAAACTCTGGGACCCTGAATGCTTCTCCACCTTCCTCTTTACAATCTGCCAGGCTGCTCTAGGATTGAAGGGTGCTGAGGGGCTTAGGCATAGGCAGGTAACAAGACCACAGTCAGTGGTCACAATTGGCTTGCTGGGTCTTTTTTGGACAGAGAACATATTAATGATAATGAAGATGAGCCCAGTATATACAAATCATCAGGTCTGAGCTATTGAGCATATCACCGGAGCCCCTTGGGCTTGGCAGCCAAACACAGCAGTAGTTTTGCTAAACAAATTATCTGCTCCCTCATCCTGGACGAAGTATATCTGGGGCTCCAGCCCAGCACACCCACCTACTGTCTCTGTTGGAAGCTGCCTACCGATCATGCCAGGCTTGGCTGTCCTTGGCCTCAGCCTGGCTGCTGTGCTCGGCCTTGGGATGGGGGCCTCCCTGTGCCTGTCACAGCAATTCAAGGCACAAGGGGACTACATACTGGGCGGGCTATTTCCCCTGGGCTCAACTGAGGAAGAAACCCTCTACCAGAGAACACAACCCAATGGCATTGTGTGCACCAGGTATGGAGCTAGGATGGGGATGAACTTGAAGCTTGGTGTCTTTACTTCTGTAGTATTCCCAAGCTGGGGATGAGGTGGTGACCACCTGCAATTCCATGTGGCCTCAGGTTCTCACCCCTTGGTCTGTTCCTGGTCATGGCTATGAAGATGGCTGTGGAGGAGATTAACAATGGATCTGCCTTGCTCCCTGGGCTGCGCCTGGGCTATGACCTATTTGACACATGCTCAGAGCCAGTGGTCACCATGAAGCCCAGTCTCATGTTCCTGGCAAAAGTGGGCAGTCAAAGCATTGCTGCCTACTGCAACTACACACAGTACCAGCCTCGTGTGCTGGCTGTCATTGGGCCCCACTCATCAGAGCTTGCCCTTGTTACAGGCAAGTTCTTCAGCTTCTTCCTCATGCCACAGGTGAGCCTACCTCCTTTGTGTTCCCTCAACCAATTTTGCCCATTGAGATCTAATATCAGGAGGTGCTTCTTGATCACCACAGGTCAGCTATGGTGCCAGCATGGATCGACTAAGTGACCGGGAAACATTTCCATCCTTCTTCCGCACAGTGCCCAGTGACCGAGTACAGCTGGAGGCTGTTGTGACTCTGTTGCAGAATTTCAGCTGGAATTGGGTGGCTGCCCTAGGCAGTGACGATGACTATGGTCGGGAAGGTCTGAGCATCTTTTCTGGCTTGGCCAATGCACGAGGCATCTGCATTGCACATGAGGGCCTGGTGCCACTTCATGGCACCAGTGAACACCTTGGCAAGGTGTTAGCTGTGCTACAACAAGTGAACCAAAGCAAAGTACAAGTGGTGGTGCTGTTTGCCTCCTCCCGTGCTGTCTACTCCCTTTTTAACCACATCATTCATAATGACCTCTCACCCAAGGTATGGGTGGCTAGTGAGTCCTGGCTGACCTCTGACCTGGTCATGACACTACCCAATGTTGCCCGTGTGGGCACTGTGCTTGGGTTTCTGCAGAGAGGTGCCCTGCTGACTGAATTCTCCCATTACGTGGAGACCCACCTTGCCCTGGCTGCTGACCCAGCATTCTGTGCCTCTTTGAATACTGAGTTGGACCTGGAGGAGCAAGTGATGGGGCAACGCTGTCCACAGTGTAACCACATTATGCTGCAGAACCTGTCATCTGGACTTCTGCAGAACCTATCAGCTGGGCAGTTGCACCACCAGATTTTTGCAACCTATGCAGCTGTGTACAGTGTGGCCCAGGCCCTT
Organism: Sigmodon hispidus; assembly: GCA_004025045.1. NCBI lineage: Eukaryota > Metazoa > Chordata > Mammalia > Rodentia > Cricetidae > Sigmodon > Sigmodon hispidus. The sequence goes on from PVIH01003594.1 coordinate 128,746, forward strand.
CACAACACCCTACAGTGCAATGTCTCTAGCTGCCCCACATCAAAGCCTGTTCAACACTGGCAGGTAAGGGTAGGGTGGTAGGGTTTTTGCTGGGTCCATGTCTGCTCATTCAGGAACACGAAACCACCAGACAGAGCTAAATTCTATTTTGACTGGAGAGGCTCATGGGTCAGTCTTACCCCCACTCCACCCCACAGCTCCTGGAGAACATGTACAACATGAGTTTTCATGCTCGAGACGTGACACTGCAATTTGATGCTAAAGGGAATATACACATGGAGTATGACCTGAAGATGTGGGTATGGCAGAGTCCTATACCTGCATTACACACCGTGGGCAGTTTCAATGGCACCCTTCAGCTGCAGCACTCCAAGATGCACTGGCCAGGGAACCAGGTAAGGACAAGATAGAAAAGCCATGGTGGGTACAGGCTTGGGGTTGTCTGTGGGTCTTGGGCCAGTGCTACCCAAGGGGAACCTAATCCAAGGCTCCATGTCCAGGTGCCAGTGTCCCAGTGTTCCAGGCAGTGCAAAGATGGCCAGGTTCGCAGAGTAAAGGGCTTCCATTCCTGCTGCTATGACTGTGTGGACTGCAAGGCAGGCAGCTACCGGAAGCATCCAGGTGAACCACTTTCCCTAGTCTGCACAACTAGGCTAGGGGGCAGAAGCACATAAGCCTGGCAAGTCCCCCCCACCCCGAAGGCTAATGCTGAGGCAAGAGCCCATAGTGGGCTGGGCTGGGAAAGTTTGTCTCCCATGAGCCTCCACATTGCTTTTTCTTTCTTTTACTACAGATGACTTCACCTGTACTCCATGTAACCAGGATCAGTGGTCCCCAGAAAAAAGCACAGGCTGCTTACCTCGTAGGCCTAAGTTCCTGGCTTGGGGAGAGCCAGCTGTGCTGTCACTACTCCTACTGCTTTGCCTGGTGCTAGGCCTAGCACTGGCCTCCCTGGGACTCTTTGTCCACTACTGGGACAGTCCTCTTGTTCAGGCCTCAGGGGGGTCACTGCTCTGCTTTGGCCTGGTCTGCCTGAGCCTCTTCTGCCTCAGTGTCCTTTTGTTCCCAGGACGCCCAAGCTCTGCCAGCTGCCTTGCTCAACAGCCATTGGTACACCTTCCTCTCACAGGCTGCCTGAGCACACTCTTCCTGAAAGCAGCTGAGATCTTTGTGGAGTCTGAGCTGCCACTAACCTGGGCAAACTGGCTATGTAGCTGCCTTCAGGGACCCCGGGCTTGGCTGATGGTACTGCTGGCCATTCTTGTGGAGGCAGCACTATGTGCCTGTTACTTGACAGCTTTCCCACCAGAAGTGGTGACAGACTGGCAGGTGCTGCCCACAGAGGTACTGGAGCATTGCCAGATGCGTTCCTGGGTCAGCCTAGGCTTGGTACATATCACCAATGCAATGCTGGCCTTCCTCTGCTTCCTGGGCACTTTCCTAGTTCAGAGCCAGCCTGGTCGCTACAACCGTGCCCGTGGTCTCACCTTCGCCATGCTAGCTTATTTCATCACCTGGGTCTCTTTTGTGCCCCTCATGGCCAGTATACCAGTGGCTTACCAGCCAGCTGTACATATGGGTGCCATTTTGCTCTGTGCCCTGGGCATCCTGGCCACCTTCCACCTGCCCAAGTGCTATGTGCTTCTGTGGTTGCCAAAGCTCAACACCCAGGAGTTCTTCCTGGGAGGGAGCCCCAACAGTGGGGAGGGTGAAGACAACTCAGGGACACAATGAGTGACTCCTGACCCAGAGACCTCACCTTGAGTAAACCCAGCCCTAGTAGAGATCTTCTAAACCAACAAACTGAGTTGAGAAACTTAACTATAGACTGACTCCAAGTTATCCATGGACCTTAACTCCACAATGACCCCAGAGCTTCCAGTATGCAAGATGGGCCCTATGATCCCACTTACCCCTTAAAGGCAAGATCATCTTTGATCCTGTTATGCTCTAACTAAGACTTGCCCAGGTGACTTGGATCCATTATCTTAGAAAGTAGCCCATAAAATGTTCTTTGGGACTCTACAGCCATATCTGGAATTCACAAATGCCCTAGGCAGACCTCAGGAGGCCAGAAGGGTACTACTTGCCTGAACATGTCCAGCCTGGGACCCTCAGCACCCTGAACAAGCATAGAAGTCTGGGCATATGTATGTAATGAGACAAAGCAAGAAAAGCCAGCAGGCAGAGGGCACTCAAGAGGTAGGCAACATCCAGCCTCCCTCTCCCTTCCTGGCCCAACCCTAGGCTGTAGGAGAGAACCAAGTCACTACCAGCACCTTGGACAGAGGATACACAAGGGTATGGGTCAGCACCATGGCCAGCACCAGCCACCAAAGACCCCTGGAGCCAGCTCCTAGTACCAAGGACAGAAAAGTTGCCTACAAGACCCCCCCGTTACTCGCCAGCACCAGGGACAGAGCCACATGACTAAGTGGGAAGGGACAAGAGTATCTTCCAATTCCAGGCAGGATCAGACCTAGATCAGTTCTGGACTGGCCCCCACACCTGAATCCGGAAGCAGCTTAGCTGGAGAAAAGAGAAACAGGCCACACATCAGTCCCATAAAATTAAACGCTTTTTAGTGTTTAAAATAGCATTTACACAGAAGCAGCATTTACACAAAAGCAGCTCTATGTGAACTACTCAGTTGCTCAGACTTTGACACAGTATCTACAGTGCAGATGTGTGGGGCTGCCATGCCAGGATGGCAGTGGTACATGCTGGTGGACAGCCATCAGGACAGCAATGACAGGACAGGACCCGTCTCTGTAGTTACTGTGTACACTACTACCCCTCCATTGAGGCTAAGACAGTAGACAGCTGCCTGGCCCCTCGTTTCCCATACTAGCCACCCTCCATCAACTTTCAGCACAAACTGTCATGGGGAAAGGGACATGCACCTTTGCCCCCATTGGGTAACCAGCTGCCACCTTCAGAGCAGGCAGGTTAGCAATAAATAAATAAGTTAGACCCCCATGTGGGCAGCCAGAGAGGTTTAAGGGCTCTGTATTAAGAATCCCACCTTGGCCTAAAAGGTGAGGCCTATGAACTCAGTGAGTCAGCCTGGACCTCTGTGCACAGTTCTGGAAGAGTTGGGGGGGTGAGAAGCCTAAGAGTCTTTCTTGTCCCAAATGGAGGTTGCTTCCAAAAAAGGAACCAGAAGGCGGTCCCTGAGACTTGTGCTGAGGACTTAAAGACAGAGATGTTCCCTCACAAGACTCTATAGGTGCTTGAGCTGCACCAGAGAGCAGGCAGAATGCCAAGCCCATATTCTAGTAGTATGGCTGCTGCCCTCAGCTCTTCCTCTGCAGCCTGCTCCCTCTGCCCTGGCCCAGAACCCACAGCTGATCTATCCTGGCTGGCCACCACTAAGGCAAGCCCATAGAGACCCTGGCACAGCAGGATCACAGATTTTGCCATAGGCAGCACTGAAAATACTGGTTGATGGTCACATAATGTCCACAAAGAACTCACAGGGGTTTCCCATGGCCTTTTGGAAGGACTGGCGGCTACCTGTAAGTTCTGGAGGAACAGCAGCCAGCTCCCGGACAGGTGGCCCTCCAGGTGGCCCACCCACTACTGCATAGGCCTTTGTCAAGGGGTGCAGTGGGGGGAGCCCTGGGGCAACAGCTGAGGCCTGACTTCGGGGACTACTGCCATGGCTAAGCTGGCTGATAGGACGCTCCCACCAACCAGTGCTACCAGACCCACTTGGTGCTGTGTGATCTGATTCGCTGCCACTACCCCCAGCTCCAGCTGCCCGGCGTTCCTCTCGGCCTGGGGTCCGATGGCTGCTCCTTGTGGACCCACTGCTCTTGCTTCCTGAGTGAAGAAAAGGGACAGTAGAGTCAGTGCCAGGCCTGGCCATTTCCAGGACCACCAGCTGCTCCCAGACAGCCAGGGAAGGACCTGGGGTGGTAGGGAAATGGCAGCCATGCAGATAACAGGAGCAGATGAGAGGCAAGGAGCTAGGGGCAGTTGCAGACAGGAGGGATAATGGGAGCCAGCTTGGCACCCCACACCTAACCCCAATGCTTGAACCAAGGGCTGATGTTACATCACAGCTAAGAAACTAAGATACCAGTGAAGGAAGGCCCTGTGTGCCCAGCATTCTCATTAACCATCCTGGGTTCATCACCCAAAGACCCACTATCCACCCAACCCCAGGGCCCTGGTCAGCTAATTTTCTTAGCTTCTGTCCTGAAAGTGATGGGAACCTGAAAACACGTGCTGCCTGGGGACATGCTGAGAGGGACACAGGGGGACCTGGCTTACCGGCCCGAGGGTCCACTCTTGCTAGTCCTTCAGTCTAAGGCTTGCCCAGCACAAAGCAAGGGATAGCACAAGTCACACACCAGTCCAATGCTCACCAATAGCCAACTAGGACTATTGTGGGCCAAGCTGAGCTTGGGTGCATGCAAGGGCCTGTTCAGCTTCCACTCAACAGCTTCCCCTTGGTCATTGCCTCCTTCTGGCCCAACCTCTCCTTTCTCCCATCCTATGTTCTCAAAGATGACTGTCTTGAGTCTTTCTCTAGACCCTGTAGCATGGCTGCTATGTCCCACTCTGCTTCAGCCTATCTTCTCTTCAGGAACACCCACTCTCTAAGATCTTCAATATCCCTAGAATATACTGTAATGGCACTGTTCGCTGTTCTTGTCTGGCACTCTGTTGGGCTACAGGTACCATAATTGATAAAGTCCATCTTCTTAGCTTGGGGCCTAGACAGTAACCCTACTTGATGCTCTTGTATTCTCACCCTCATTCTTGCCACATCATCTCCTGGCCTCTTGCCTCTGCCACCTGGAACACCTGGCCTGTTCCCACCAGACAGTCTTCCTACTCACAGAACCAAAATGAGTCCCCATATCAGCCCTCTCCGTGCCCCACACTGACTCTTAAAATGAGACCTACCAGGACCCAAACACACAGCAAGAGCACAGAGGACAGCAGCAAGGCCAGGCAGAGCCAGGGAGTGGGACTGAAGGAGGGGCTGGCATGACTCTCACCTTCACTCTGCTGACTCCCAGCACTGCCACTGCCATAGCTGAAGCCAGGGTCCTGGTAAGCAGGTGGGAAGCAGGGCGGGGGCCCTGGGTACTGGTAGGGGTAGCCTTGACCCAAGGGCCAGGGTACAGATGGGTGGGGCAGTGGGGCCAGTGTATCCTGATCTGAGGCTCCACTGGAGCCACTGTTGAGGTTCAGGGATGCAAGGTCTGGCAGGAAGGGAGGGAATAGGTTAAGAGAGAGCAAATGGATGAGCCCCTCAATAACCCCACCCAATGACCCCCTACTCACTACTGCACAGGTCCCCAAAGACATAGTAACATTGCTCAGAGAAGGTGATCTTGTTGACTGTGTGCCGCAAGAAGCCGTGCTTCAGCATACTGCTGGCATACTTCCTCGCCTCCCTTCGTTCTTTGAAGCCCTCCACGTGTGTGTACAGCCAGTCCACCACATCCGCCCCTGCCATAGGCCCATCAAAGTCAGGGTAGCTGAGCCCTGGGAAGCTTCACTAGAATGAAGAACAGACTGGGCCCTTCCCACACAGCCAGGAACTCACCAATAACAGCATTGGCAATGGTGATCTTAAGCCACATGCGGTCCCGGATCTCCAGTCCTGAGTCTGGCAACTGCATGACCCGGACAATGGCGCTCATGTCGCTCTTCACTGTTAATGGTGCCTCCTCAAGCTCTGCAAGACAGTTCTTTGAGCCCAGGCAAGCAACCAACACGCAAGGGCTGAGCTTTGGGGTGCCTGAAGCTGGGAGCCCAGGCTCATAGCATAGACCTCCATGGAGTTGGGAGCAAGGAACAGAATCAAACCTCTATCTCCCGCCCTTGGGAAGTATCTCTCATCAAGATCTTGAGCTAAAACTGAAATATTCTCCCCAGTCCCACATCCAAGTACATATGGGCAAGCTAGTCCCTTTCCCTCCAACATGGACACCTCCCTGGAGAGCTCAAGCTGATAGTTATGTTAGGCAGCAGGAAAGCAAAGCAGAGGCTACCATGTCCTCCCAGTCCTCAACACGGGCTTGGCGGGACCCTTCACTGCATCAAGATGGCCAGAATGGCTGGGCTATGAGAGATTGTACATGTATCTTTGTGTACACATTTTTGAAAGTATAGGGGACAGACACATCATATATACTGGGCCCTAGGAACAGCTCTTGGTGAGCACCAAGGCTAAAAGCTGCTGCAGACCCTTGTCCTTCAGCCTGTTTCCTGCTGGGGCTCTTGTAAGCTGCCACTTACGTGGGGCGCCAGGCACTGAGCTGGTTAGTGAGGAAGAGCTGGTGCGTGTGATGGCACTGGAGCAGGGACTCGTACCATAGCGGGGCAGAGCACCTGTCAGCGCTGCTGTGTGGGACAGCCAGGCAGCCGGGTCAATGGGTCGCACTGGATCAGCTGGACAGATACCACATAGCAACAGATGAGAGGTGATAAGAAGTAGGGGGACAGCATGGAAGCAGATTGGGCCTAGAAACCCCACCCTACCCCACCCCTCTCTCCATGGGGTCACTCACCCCTTGGGATGGTGAAGTAACTCCGAGGGGTTGGGTCCCAGCACTTGGCCACTGTGAGGCTGATGGGCCTGTAAAGTTCAGCAGATCATATGAGTGAAGCCCACACAACCCCTCCCATCCCATACCCTTCCCATCCCCACATGGATCCCCCCTCACCCCGTTTGGGAGACGATCTCCCGAAGCACCCGCACAGCGTCATCGTTGCTCATGTTCTCAAAGTTGACATCATTTACCTATAGAGTTTGTGGGGTCAGGGATTGGTGGTGGGATGAGGGTGCATCTTGACCCCATAGTCCCCACATGGCTCCCACCTGCAGTAGCATGTCGCCTGGCTCAATGCGGCCATCAGCAGCCACAGCCCCGCCCTTCATGATGGATCCAATGTAGATGCCGCCATCACCCCGATCGTTGCTCTGGCCCACGATGCTGATGCCCAGGAAGTGGTGCCTCTCTGCAGGAGGGGCCATGAGCAGGCCCCAAAGGCTCCCAGGCTTGTACCCACCCCTACCAAGTACCCATAAGCCCATAAGGCCTCACCCATGTTGAGAGTGACGGTGATGATGTTCAGGGACATGGTAGAGTCAGTGATGCTGCTGAAGGAGGATGCCTGTGGAGGAACCCAATGAGGGGTTGTGTGGGCACCATTCAGAGCAGATACCCCACCCACCTGCTGCCTACCCGGTCTGTCTGCCTCAAGCGCTGCTTCCGACGACGACATTTGTGCTTGCGAATTAGCCGAGAGGAGGTGCTCTGCTCTGTAGAACTGCTCAGCCTGGAGCAAGAGACCAGAAGCAAGAATAAGAAGCCAAGGGTCAGATAGGCACATTGCACAAATATGTATAGCCAGCCAGCATTCATAAACATGAATTTCCAGCACACACAGACATATGCATATGCCACCTACCGGCTTGTGTTGTCCTCCTCATCTGAGTCAATAAAGCTGCTAGATTCAAGCTCACTGCTCAGTACAGTGGATGCACTGTCTGGAGGCAATCCCAGATCCCGTCGTCGGTCCCCCCTTGGGTGCCCATTGGTCCGGGCAGCTGTAAGGATAGCAAGGAGGGAGCTGATTTTGGGACTTCAGTGGTCACAGAATGAGGATGGCCTGTGCATTTCAAGCTTATGCAGTGACTCTGAGGCCACAGTGGGTAGAAGTACCAAGTTGGGACCTTCCCAAAGATCACTGATTAAAAGAATGTATGGAGTATTTCCAGGGACTTGGAGTATACCAAAGGGATACCAAGGGAAGTCTGAGATCCAGATCTGGGCAGGCACAGTCATAGTACCCTCATCACGGTTTCGACGTCGAGCTCGCTCCCGCCGGTGACTGACCATGGACTCTGTGCCTGTCTCATTGTCCATTCCATCACGGCTACTGGCAACATTTGGACTGCACAGGTGAGAAGTGAGAATTGGAATGTATTACCACACAGACCAGTTTGCTGGCAGCCAGCACCTCAAATGTTTCCTAGACCCCAACCTACCAGGTAGAACCCAAGTTCTAGAAGGTGCCTCCCACCCAACTGTAGGCCCTTCCTCTCTTGTCAGCTTCACCCTTCCCAGGTGGGTCTCTGCCCCTGCTAGGGCCTTACTGGAAGGAGGGGGGCCTGGAGTCCCCAATGCCGCCTGTCCTCTCAAGGGGTGGGGGCAAGTCCGTGTGGCTGTCAGTGCCCTGGGACCCTGCATCCGAGTGAGCGCCCTCAGCCAGGACCAGCTGTGGAGGGAGAATGAGGCCTTGTATGCCCATTTGATTCAAGACGAGCCCCATACATAGACACCCAGGGCAGATGATAGCTACTGCCCTACCTTTATCCAGTTACCTTACTTCTCCCAAGACCCCCACCTGCATCATTCTGGTGGGGCCACCCATAGACTCACCCAGGAAACCACCCGGCCATTGAAGCAGGGCAACTTGGCATTGTCATCGAAGATCTCCTCTTTCACCACCCTGTGGGCAAACAAGGCCCTGAGGTCACCTCACCTTGGTCCACCAAGGACACTAAAAGACATCTCCCACCCTTAGACCTAGTAATGGGGTACCTGCCAGGCCACAGATATTATCACTGAGGGTTTACATAATGCATTCTCAGGCACTCTGCTGATCCACAGTGGCCTCAGGCCCCTGACCCTCAGCACTGAGGTAGACAGATGTAGAGGGTTCACAGAAAGGCAGCCTAGGACTCCTGTTCACTTCCAGAGTCACCTTCTAGCCCTAGACAAGGTTAAGGGCTCCTGGGAAAAAGGAATCCTAATTCTTTAGCTTCCTTGGCCCCAGGATTTACCTCAGACCTGTCTCTAGCTATATATGCCTGGCATGGGAACCCAACAGCTGCCTGCCTCACCACAACATATGACACATGAGGCTCCTTTGGAGTCTCTTCTCAGCCTCCTTATTTTAGGGAGTAGCTCTACCCACCCAGATGCCTGGGACAGCCTATAGCCCACCAGTTCCTGTGATCACCTTCCCAGTACACACCCTCTGTACCTCTCTGGAGCACTCATATGTGCTAGACAATATGAAATGCATTTCATGGTGTTCCATGCCCTTGGGACCCTGAAGTTCCTTCCACATTCCCCCAGCCCAGAGCAGGGCCTAGACCACAGCAAAGTACAAGGACTACTAACCACTTATATAAATGTGAGAGACTCAGAAGGATAACAGCTACTGCTGCCCTCAAAGCTATCTGCCCAACTAGAAAGACAAAGTAGACCTCATGTACAAGGTCAGTTTCAACCCTCAGAGGGAATTATTGGTTTCTATCTGAGGACCTGGAGGAGCATTCAGGGAAAGAGGTAACCAGGCCCTGGCTGTATCTGATCACACCCATCCCTGCTTGTCTTAATGCTTCTTCCCTGGTTAGATAGGCTAAAAAAGAGCCAAGCTCACCTAAGCAGGATACAAAGGGTTAGAGAATGAGAACTGGGAAGAAAGACATAACACTGGCTGGAGTCAGTGTTCAAAAGGTACAGACAACAGCCAGAACAGGTCAGAAGGGGCATCTGTGAAGAAGCGGGCCTCCACCTCTCTCCTCAGGCCCTGGATTCCCCACCCCCTCACCCTCATCCCAGGACTCAGCTCCACCTAGCATAGTGGGATTTTCCACACCCAAAACTTGAGTTCATTAGAGCTGGGAAACCAGACTGGTCCTGAACGTGCACCTGGCAGGAAACAGGCTTGTGGCTTAGTGGGCCCAATGCCAGGGGCAGGGACACCTCTGCCTACTGCTCAGGCCACTGTGCAGCAGTAGAGTGCAGGAAGCCCTAGCAGAGCAACATCCCATTCTATCTAGGGGATAAGGCTTTTGTCCACCCACTTGCTGGGTAGAGAACTAGGGCTAGCCTGAAAGTGAAAGTATATCCCAACCACTGCTTCCATTTGCCCATGAGGGCTCTGAACTAAGCAGGACCCCAACAGCAGATAGAATGACTTCTCAGAACCCCTAATATCTGCTGCCCCCAATCACAAGTCACAGCTCTGTGGCTTGCTCCACTTACAAGCCTGGGCCAAGGCAGCCACAAGAGAAGCTATCATCACAGGAAGACCTGGGGCTGCCCAGAGTGGGGTGAAGTTTCTCTTGAGGATAACAGGGCTCTGCCTGTGGCAGCTGGTAGACCAGAAAGCCTGCTGTCTCTGAGTAACCCAACAGCAAGAGAAACCCAGAGAGGACTCCTCATCTAGCCCCCAACTTTGGCCCCAAGTGAACCCACCAACAGCCCTTCCCCCATCACACCCAAGCTCCAACCCTCTCTGACTCACCCATGGAAAGACATATGAGCAACTCCTAGAACCCACAATAGGGCCTGCCTGGATCCCCAGCAGCCACTGTGTCCCACCCAGAGCAGCTAGAGCCTACTCAGCCAGACCCTTAAAGTGATATGGCCAACTTGAGGTCTTTGTGCCTTTCTCCTTAGCCTTCCAGTCTGAGCAACCCAAGTCTTGCTTTCTACCTAAGGATCAGGATAAGAATGAAGGCCAGGGTGCCAGAACAATAATGAGAGGATGGGCACTTGTCCCAGACTCCAGAGATAACCCTGGTCCTTCCCCAACCCTTAACTAGGCAAGGAGTAAACATCACAATGCCCACAGTAGAGATAGAAAAGGGCACCACAGTTTTGTGATGCTGCCCACAGCTATAGTATAGCCTCCTATAACAATAATAGAATGAGGCACAGCCAAACCTCTGCATCATCCTGAGCCTTGTGTCCTTAGCCTTTCAGGAGGAAAGCTGACCACAGTGTGTCTCCACTGACTCTCTGCATAGCTACTCAGGGCATCCTGTTGGCATTTTGTCCAAACCTTGGAATTCCTGGAGAGATCCTTGTGGTCACTGGGCTCAGCCTGTCATCCCTAGTGATCTACCCCAAGAAGAAATCTGCTCTAAAGTAGGATCTTTGGAGCCTAGCACAGCTTGGTCAAAAAAGGAGCCAAGGTTCCTGGAAGTCACATACAGTCTAACTCTCTAGTGACATAGGCCTGAGATAGCCCCTTTCCAATTCCCATACACATGGTCAGCCAACATTGGCAGAGCAAGCATGCACAAACCATGGTGATATCTTGAGCTTAAAGGGGTTTCTGCATGTCACCAGGAGTGAGGGTCCAACTCCTACCAATAACTGGTGTCAGCCGGGCCCTTGGTCTAAGGAGTCTTGCTACCCTTGGACTTGAACTGTTAAGGATACAAAAGCCCTTAACCATAGCTGGCTACTGTGCTAATAACCCATTCCATTGGGCACTGAGCCCCAGAACATGGAGTCCCTCCTCATAACTCATGGAATGCATTATAATTATCTAGAATCTCACAGAAAAAAAATAGGGAAGTACATAGAACATAGAAAGTCTAAATCACTGACCCTAGACAGCCCTATCAGGGCACAGGGAGTCCTCAGAACATTTACCAGTAGGTAGAGGATCCCAGAATCCATGGGTTCCCAGCCCTTACCCTTGCCTACCTCTTTCCAGCTCAGATACCTCTAGCTCAGAGATTGAAAGACTGGGGCAACTGTCAAGAAGATGAGCTCAGTATCTTATCAAGCAAGCTGGCAGCAGCAATACACTCACAGTAGCAGGGACCAAGAGCCAAATGTACTCACTCCACTGCCGTAGACTAAACCCTTCATTATCACCAGATCAAACATCAGACACTTGCACAGGGCCCACCAAAATCCCAGAAGTCCTGCTACTAAGCCTTGAGGGTCCAGGATCAGAACAACCACAAGCTGCACATAAGTGAACATGGAACAAGACCTTTACCTTATTGGCTAGAGGTACATGTTGGGAATTGAGCTCAGCGCAGGGCAGACTCTGCTCCTTACAAAGCAACCAGCTTTAGTTTGGAGTGGGGCAGGAAACCTAGACTCACTAGGATACTCCTCATAGTCTCTATTCTGAGGCCACCTGAGGCCACTTACTCAGCTGAGCAACTCTAAGCTTCCCTCTCCCAACATTAAGCAGCTTTATCCTGGTATCCTTGGAGTTCTGTAGGTAGAACTCAGGCAAGGAAATGAGGGATCCAGTTATGTGGGGAGAGGGGCTGCTTTTCCAGGCTCCCAAACCCACTATGTCTTCAGAGTACCAGGTCACAGTCAGAGTGAGGCCCATTGACATGTTGCTTGTGTCTTTTTGTGTCATTCTAGCACAGACTCTACCTCTTAGCTACTCTGCTACACACCCAGGACACCCAACTTATACTTATGCACTCTCTGCTAGTTCCATATCTCATGTCCCAGCCATTCTCAACCCACCCAAAGGAACTACTTCTGCTTCAATGCCCAGATCTACCACTCCACCTCCTTAGTCAGGGCCCCTGCAGGACCTCCTGCACACAAACACAGCTTAATAGGGACCCATGTGAGCTGATGCTAAGTTACTACTCTTAGCACACCCTACCCAACATGGATATCAAAGCAGAGGAATAGGTACCCTCAGGAGACACTCAGAGCCTGGGGCACAAGTTTGTAAGAACATTTGTGACTTTGGTAATTTTTAGTTAAAATAATAAATTTAATCCAGAGATGCCCTCTCCCTGAGAGCAGAGAACACAGACATGGCCAGGAGAGTTGGGGAAGACCAATCTCCAGAGCATGGCCCTCCAGCCTCCAGGCAGATGGGGTGCAAGAGCCTTCAAGCTGTGGGAGACATGCTTCCCTTTGTTTTTTTTTTTTTTTTTTTTTTTTTTTCCCCTGGTGGTTGGGTAGACAGGGAATGGGTAGGTAGGAGAGTTTAGTTGTCCAAATCAGGTTCAGCCCTGCCTAGATGTCCAGGGTCAGAGAGAGGTCCAAGCTTGACTTGACTCATGGGCTGCTCCACAGAATCCAGGAAATAGTCTCAATGTCAAAGCCCTGAGATGCAGCCACACAAGGGCACCAAGCACACCTGCTCCACCCACAGGGCCTATGCATGCCCCCACCTCAAGCACTGCCAAGCCATGGACTCAGGTTTCTGTGGCTATGCCCTGTCAGGCCTCTGTTACATTGCCAGTCCCTGGCTCACTGTCCCAAAGGCCCAGCTTAGCTCAAGTAGGAAGTCACTTCTCCTGAGGCAGTCATCACAGCAGCCACAACACACTACCTTAGAAGCTGGCTCAGATCAGAAGATAACCTGAGCACCTCCCATGAATACAAGTGCTGTGCCGGTTCAGAAAGGACAGAGGCACAGGAGCCAGGATCCAAGAAGGCAGGCTATACTGAGTGAAGCTTCTTAGTCTCTAGTGACTCTTGACCTCTCTGCCTTGCCACGGGGACTTTAGAGGGGCCATGATGAGTCTGTCTTCGAGCTTGAGAAACTTTTCTAAGCTCCAGAAAACAGATGGGTGCCTAACCCTATGACCCATCCATTCTACACTACTCCATCTCATCTGGAGGATCTACTGAGTGCTAGGAGCCAAAAGCCCCTAGCCCCCATAAAGTGCACACCCTGCGGGGAAGCCATGAACCCCAGATTTCCATCCATAGAGGAGAAATGCAAAAGGACTTGTGCTTGACCAGAGAGAAGGGGGAGGGCTCCGGCACCCAACCTGAACCAGCTGGGCACAGGAGCACCACTGGATGGCGGTCAGGAAGCCTGGGCCCTCGCCTGTCCATCAAACAGAACTCTCTGGCCTACCTAGAGGGTAGTCAAGGACTCGGATCCCCAGCTTACCACAGACAGGTGAGTACATACACCAGGGGTCACGAAGGCGCAGAGACTCTACCTACACCTGCTGTAGACGCGCAGCAGGGTTGCCGGCGCCGGGGGCGCTCTCTGACGTCCCCAGACCCGAAAGCCCTGCCTGCGCAGACAGGTGCCAGCTCGTGCCCGTGCGGGGGCCCGGCAGCCACCGAACACCCACGGGAAAGGGCCAGCACTCCCGCCCAGGCCCCGCGGCCCACTGACCCGAAGTCCTGGTCCATAGACTTGAAGAAGAATTTGTAGGCGTGCACCGGCCGGTTGCTGAGCACGTTCTTGAAGTCCGCCAGCGTGACGCGTTCGGGAGCTACGGGCAGCTTGACCAGGTACGGCGTCTCCTCCTCGTCCATGTGGTAGATGATTTTGGTCTCCGCCATGGCGCGGCAGGAGCGACGCGGAACCCGCGCAGCGTCAGGGCCCGGCTCACCTCTCGGACGCGGGGCGCCCTCCCAAACCGCCGGCCCGCGCCCCGCCCGGCCGCCCCGCGGCCCCTTTGCGCGCCCGCCCCGCCCGGTCCTGGCTCGCACCCTTTCCCCGCTTGTTGCCCCGCGGCCCGCGGCCGCCCATCCACTGCCAGCCCCGGAGCCGGCGCCAGGAAAGCAGCTCAGAGGGTTATTGCCGCCCACCGCCCCCTCGGGCTGTTTTAAGAGCCGCCTGGTGGGGTTAAGCCCGCGGCCACCGGAGGGCGCTCCAGAGCGAGCCGATGACGTCACGGGACGCCCGCAGCGCGGGTGGGCGGGGCTGCGCACGCGCAGGGCGGGCTCAGGGCAGAGCCGCTGAGATGGGACCAAGCGAGTTCGGGAAGCTTAGCTGGTTAGGTCTCTATGTACACAGCAGCGTGGGGCGGGGCTCTGAGTTCCCCGAGCCAGAATCAAAAGTCGTACCCTGTGCTCATCCAGCTTCCCGACCAGCAGGAATCCGTGCACAGTCTGGGTCGGGGGGTTTGTGGGCAAATGGTCATGCTCGGCCCCAGAAAAGTAGAGGAACCCTGAAGAGGTTGCTCCTCTTGAGCCAATAAGATCTGCCAGGGATCAGAGGAGCAGGCCTATCCGGTTCTCCGACCCAATCCCAGTGCCCAAAATCTAGAGGCTTTGGCTTCGGGCGCTCTTCAATAATTTGAAGATACCTATGTCTACCCTAAGACAATGAGAGGCTTTCTGCACCCATGATAACCCTGAGCTCAGTTCCTATGCCCACTTCTTGTCCCATCGGATCTCCCAAGAAACTCAAATAGGTGAATACCAGTGGTGATGGCAGGTGTGCACACAGACATCCATGCGAGGCCCAGGCTGCAACTGAAGCCAAAGGAATTTTGCCCTGAACATTGTAGATCAAAACAGCCAGGTGTTCTCCCCAGACCAAGAAAGATTGGGATCTGTAGCGCTGACCCACTTACCTCTTGCTAGGTGGTTAAAGGCCTCTCCTACTCCAGGATGGCCTAAGGCCCTTCGCTGGCCAATAAGAGTGGGATAATGCATAGGATGCTTGTCAGTGATGTAGACAAGGGGTTCCTATTGTAATCTGGGACCATGTCCAGACACTACAATGGTACAAGGAATGATTCCACCACTGCCTGGAGGCATTGAATATACTAAAGGCCACTGAAGTCAACCTAAACCGAGTTCTTACTTCCAACGGGCCTGCTATCCCTTTATCAGCAGGTGGTCCTCTTCCTTGAATCTCTACAGAAGTAACCTGAAGAAGCCAGGCAAGATGGCTTCAGCGGGTTTGTTCAAGGAAGAAGAATGGCAGTCCCTTTTCTTAGTGCCCCTAAGGCCAGACGCAAAGATGCTACTGATCCATTGGTCAGAAGCACTCATATTCAAGGGTCTCCACAGCCCAGCTGCCCTTGGTTCCCACCTGACTCTCACCCCAAATTATAGGGGGAATCAGAAGCCAGAGGCCTGGTAGGAGTCATGGTAATGATGCTGATGCTGATAGGAGCAGGTTGAGTGACTGTAGAAGAGGTGGATGTGAAGCCAAAACCTGTGCCTTTCTAGGAGTGGTCTTGTCTAGTAGCAGTATGACCACTGATGGGTTCGGAGGTCAATAGTGTGAGAGGTACATCCTCAAGTTACATCTCAACAGGTCACTGAGGTCCTTGCGAGTGACTGCCACCCTTTCCTATTCTCGATATTCTTCAGAGAGCATTGGAGGGGGGCCAGAGTTAGGAAATAGGACCAATAAGATGGCTCAGCTATTTAAGGTACCTGCTAAGCCTGATTACTTGGATTTGAACCCCTGGACCCACACGGTGCAGGCTGAAGGCCACCTGAGGAAGGACAGAATAGATTCCTGCAATTTATCCTCTGACCCCCACATTCATGCCACTCATTAATCTACAAACATTTACACAATGTAAATTTTTTAAAAAAAGAACAATAAAGCAGGATGTGATTACTTGTGCCTTTAATCCAATCCCAGCACTGGGGAAGCAGAGGCAGATGGATCTCTGTGAGTTCCAGACCAGGCTATATATAGTAAGAACTTGTCTCAAAACAGATAAACATCTGGGGCTCCATGAGCACTTCACCCATGTGATACACAGACATACATGTAAGAAGAACACCCATATACATAAAAATGATAAAAATTTTAAAATTAAGATGTTGGGGGCTGGAGAGATGGCTCAGTGGTTAAGAGCACTGACTGTTCTTCCAGAGGACCTAAGTTCGATTCCCAGCATCCACATGGCAGCTAACAACTGTCTGTAATTCCAAGATCTGACACCCTTACACAGTTATACATGCAGGGCAAAACATCAATTCACATAAAATTAAAAAAAAATTTAAAAAAGATGTATATATATGTAATTTATTTTTATTTTATGTGCATTTGTGTTTTGCCTGCATGTATGTCTGTATGTCTGTGTTGGATACCCTTGAACTGTTGTTACAGAAAGTTGTGAGCTGCCATGTGGGTGCTGGGAATTGAACCTGGGTCCTTTGGGAGAGCAGCCAGTGCTCCTAACTATTGAGTCATGTCTTCAATCCCAAATTTTTAAATTTTTTAAAAGGGAGGGGGAGCTGGAGAGATGATGGCTCAGAGGTTAAGAGCACAGGCTGCTCTTCCAAAGGTCTTGAGTTCACAACCATCTATAATAAGATCTGTTGCCATCTTCTGATGTACAAGCGTACATACAGGCAGAACATCATATGCATAATAAGTAAATAAATAAACAAATAAATCTTTACAAAAGAGAGAGAGACAGAAAGAGAAGAAAGGAGTCTGTGCCCTTAGCTGCTTGATCACCTCTGAGTCCGCTGAGGTCACACAGCCAGTGCCCAGTCATGACTAGCCCTAGGAGACCAGTACCTGAAAACTAACACCTGATCCTGTTGGCCAAGCCCTGCCTCTCAGGGCTCTTTGTGGAGCCTGTCTGCCTATCTTCACTTCTTTTTACTCCATCTTGGCATCTGCTTTTCAGAGAACTGGGCCAACACATTCCCTCCTGTTTTATGTCCCCCTCTGTCATTGTATACTCCTCCCTCCTTCCTGTCCATACTTGGAGAAGGGACTGAAAGTCCTTCACCATGTGTCACAGGATATCTGATCCTAGAAAGACCTAGACATAGACCTTCCACTCAAAGGGGTAGAGAAGAACAATGGAACTCAAATGAAGGCTATGAGAGCACCTGGCAGTTCCCAAGGCCCAGATATGTATCCCTGAACAGAAGAGAACAGCAAGGCAAGACTAAAAATCAGATGTGTTTTTATTATGACATAAAGACTTCCCCCAGTAGGAGCTGTTTGATGTGGCAGCACAGGCCACTCAGAGCCCTCTTCCCCCATCTTTAGCCAAAATAGAGGACAACAGAGCCCCAATCACAGACTCCAGCAAAGGAAGGGATGTCAAGGCCAAAAGTCACATGGTACTCAGAAACTGCTGATGCAACTCTTGGAAGTCATTCAGCAGAAAGGTATCAGAAGCAGAAAGGGGGCAATGAGCCAGCTCCAAGTGGCCCAAAGCAGCAAGGAAGGCCCATGAGTCAGAACATCTGACAGCAGGGCACTGAGTAATACATAGCATAGTGCAGTCCAGAAAGACCCTAGAGGCTCCCCAAGGCAATGGCTAACATGTTGAACTGGTGACTAGAAGTCTTAACTGGATTATCTTTAAGTGTCTTCCTAACCCTAGCAGGAAAAAGCCATGAGAGACTGTGCATTTGTTGGACATTAACAAGGGATCTATGTCTGTTGTGTCAAAGTTGGGGGTAAAGCCACCAGTGGGCACAGCAACCATACCATATACCAGAGTCCCAAGGAAACCCACAGTTGCTCACCACAGTGAGGGTGATTCTTGGAAGAACAAAGTGCAGGGAGCTGCTCTGCTAAGTTCAGGCCAAGTTTCTAGGAAAGCGGGACCAGCCGCTGAGAAGAAGCCAGGAGTGCCACAGGAGGGTCAGGGAGACATCCTTTGATACAGAGCTGCTGGCCCAGCCAGAAACTCAGGATCCATTTATTTGCAGTACTCCTTCCTGAACTCTGGAAGCCAAGAAAATAGCCAGTGTCTATTCTCTGTCTCTTTGTCCCATTGAGAAAGTTAGGAAAGACATTTGGCATGACTTCCCAAGGCCTTCTTAGAAAAGTTGGCAGAGGTCTCCTCTCCATAGGGCTCTGGGAATGGGTAGTCATGTGTGGGATGGGGGAATGTTGGGGTCTCCCTCCACTGCTCACCTTTATCCAGATCCACATTCTTGGCAGGCAGGGGACTGTGGGCCAGCTCAGCCCTCTCCTTCAGGATGTTGTTTTTGTAATCTGGTTAGAAGGAAAGAGTAAGTCCCACCCAAAAATGCACTTCTGCTGGACCCTTGTGGCCCTCAATCCTACCTAACTGGATGTCCTCAGTTCTATAAGGAGCCTGATCCCTTGTGACCACAGCAAACTCCATCATGTTCACTTCCTTCCTAAAGAGAGATAGCAATTTAGGAGGCCAGGGAGAGCAGGTCTGAGTAGAGGGATGGGCAGGCAAACTCACCCCTTTGATTTCCCAGCTTTTTTGTCTGAGGTCTCACATCCTGTGAAGAGAGGAGTATCCAGTCAGTCTCACTGTCTTCGATTATTCCTGGCCCCTCTGTTCCAAGGCTCCTGCCTCACCTCCACGGTGACGATGGCGAGTAGCCAGGACTACAGTGATGAGCAGCAAGATGAAGAGCAGCAGAGTGGCCAACACATAGCCCAGTTGCTGGAAGAAATGTGCGTTGTTCTCTGGGACAATGACGTTGATGACGCTGTGGCCTCGGGATCTACTTACCAGAGTGGGATCTACAGGTTAAGTATTAAGTATCAGCAACCTTCTGCAAACTGGGTATGGTGGCACATGCTCTTAATCCCAGTACTTAGGAGACTAAAGTAGGTGGATCTCTGAGTTCAAGGCCAGCCTGGTCTACAAAGCTGAGGCTACACAAGAAAACCATGTCTTGAAAAACAAAGATAAGGAGGAGGAGGAGAAAAAGACGGGAAAGAAGAAAGGAAGCCTTCAAAATACCCTCAGTACCCTAAGTCACACCAGGGCCCTTCTCGAGGCAGCCGGCTGCACACACACCTGGTCCAGGAGCACTGTTGTGGCCAGACCCATTACCGGGAGAGGCAGGAGCAGGTGGCTCAAAAGCGGGCTCAGTGACCTGTAAGTGGAAGACCCGGCGCTCGTGCAGGCCACAGTAGTGGTGGTGCAGGTGGCAGGAATAGATGCCCTCATCAGCCGGCTCCAGAGCATCTATGCGTAGGGAGAAGTCACCGCGTGCAAAAGCGTCTGCATTTACTGCCACACGATCACGCAGAAAAGATGGCCCATAGGCGCGGCGCTCGCCAGATGCATACAGGTCAAGCAGGCGGTCAGCGCGGTCGTGTGGCACCCCAGGTAGCTGTCGGTCCCAATGCACCACCTGCTGTGCCTCCTCTAAGTGGCGGTCAGTCCACAAGTGTGAACGGTTCACGCAAGTCATCAGTGCCGGTGCGCCGCGGGCCACCACCATCACATCCTTCTCGCCGTCCCAGTACACACGAGCCAACAAGGCTGCGGATGCGTTAAGAGAGGCAGCCAGATCACTGCCCAGCAGAGGATGAGGAAAGGGAAAACGGGCTGGGACAGGGATAGGAGTAGCAAAGGAGAGTGAATGGCACACTCACGATCATCGGTGACCTCGAGGCGCACGGCCAGGCTCACGTAGAGGTGACAGTAGTGGTGGTGCAGGTTGCAGGTGTACACCCCTTCGTCGCCCTTTTCCACGGCTGCTTTGCAAAAGATAACCTCAGCGCCCGGGACCCATCCTCCTTCAGGGCCCCTCCCCTAGATGGTTCTGTCCCCTTCATGGCCCAGCCTTTCCAAGGCTCCACCCTTACATAGGCCTCGCCTCTTCAAAGGTATGTGTCCGCCCCCGCCAAGGTTTCAACTCCTGCCAAAGTTTCAACCCCACCACGGTTCCACAGCGTACCGCGGATGAGCAACGAGAAGTTGCCGTCGTGGAAGGCAGAAGGCGACAGCAGGAGGCGGCCGTAGTCGCGCGGCTCGTACATGCGCTGTTCACCCGCCGAATACATATCCACGAGTCTGCGCCCTTGGCTGCCCGGAACACCGCTGAGGTCCCAGTGTACCACTCGCTGGCGATCATGCAGCCGGTCTTGAGTCCACACCATGCGCGGACTCTGGCAGCGCAGCACCGCCTGAGTTCCGGCTGCCCAGCTCACCACGGACTCTGACACCACAGAGCTGCTGGCTGCTGCGGTCCCTAAGGGCCCTTGTCGGGAAGGGGGAGTCAGTGGCAAAAACCAAGATGGAGGCAGAATGGGTTACAGCTGGGTAAGAGATACTAACCTGAGTACAGAAGGACTGCTGGGCCTGTAAGGAGAGGAGGAATAAAGATGTAGGCATTTTTCACCTTTGCATCTCAGGATCCACCAGCTGGAAGACCACTCGTGACCTCCTGCAGTCATGGCAGTTGGTAGCCATGACGCTCACTTAACTAGTTCTGGTAGAGAAGCTGCAGGTAACATACCCTTAGTGTCACCTTCCTGGCTATACAGACAGCTCTGGTAAGTGGGAAACAGAAATCTGGTCGTGAGTAGTAGGGAAGGATGTGACTCTTTGCAGGCTTGTTCTGAAGTGTTAACTTAAAGTAGCCATTGCCACATCAGAGCAACAAGTCCTTTTGAACTGCTCTAGCATGACACTGAGGCAACTAGCAGTACTATAAGCACCTGTGCTGAACCTTTAGGAACCTTCAGACCTCAGGCATTCATAGCCCTATTCTACACCCCACCCCACTATGGACCCCTGCTGCAATTCCTAAAGGTGGCATGGAGAGTAAGTCCTGATCTGCCACCACTGGCCCAAGACAGTGCTGTGGAGAAGTAACTTAGGGCCCAGGCTTCTAGGAAAAATGTGTCTGGTTAGCAGGCCAGAGTGGGCAGGCCTGGGGGCCCTGAAGAAGGGGTTGTAAGAGACTCTACTAGCCCCTTAGTTGTCAGCCCTATGGGCTTCCCTCCCATATCTGGGAGGACTGCACTCTGAGCAGCTGACCCTGAAGTCACACAAAGAAAGGGTACAGGAGGCAACCCTTGGCTACATCCGCATTTAGGCCCTCTGGGATTTCTGCTAGAGCACCCGAAGGCTTCATGAATTGAAGGTAAATTGTTGTTTTGAGGCACCCAGCCCAGTCCTTTCCTTTGATGAAAGCTCCCTACCCCTTCCATCCTACACAGACAGTTCATCCACTCACTGTCCCACACCCAGTCCCACTCTCTCACACTCACTCTGAAGAAGCACCAGTTTCCACAGCAAGACACAGGACAGCAGTTCCATGGCGCCTGCAGGGACCGAGCTGTGCTTTGTCTTACTCAGCTCTTAACTCTCCAGAAAAACAGCCGACCCCCTCTCCCTGCCAGCACTCACTGACATCACGGAGCTGTGGGCAGGGTCTGTGCCCCGCCTACTGTTCGGCTCTACTGCTTGGCCTCCCCCATCCTTGGCTGGCCTATAGTGTTGCAGCCACCCTGTCCAGGCACAGATGGTGGGAGGGTCTGAGTAGATGCTTGGCCAGTTGCTGGTCAGTCCTAGGGAGGAGCAGTAGCTCAATCCTAGAACAGATGAAGAGGCTTGAATATGAGGATTCCTGAGGCCATGTGGGTGCCAAGCATCTGGTAAACTTTCTGAGCTGCAGCAAAACTGATGTTTGAAGATGAATGATCTGCATCCCTTGTTTTGACAGTCTTCAATGTGATAAGCCAGGCCAGACAACCTGGGCTGCTTTCTCCATTCTTGTATTCTCCCTGCCAGATCAGGTGGCTGTTTCAGTTCCAATTTAGATGAGGGTGACTTACTATGCTCTTCTCTGGGACTATTGTAGGCTACCTGGGGACAATATAGTGTGATAGGGTCTAGGTTTTGTTTTGAGTACCAATAAGTATTTTCCCAGAGAAGAAGGGAAGGGAAAGTCAGCATGTCTGTCCCACATGTCCCACCCAGCAGCATGTGTAACAAAATGATTATACAATAGAAGGTCCAGTTATCTTTAGAATTAAGAACAGCCAATCATCCAGGAAGGCACAATGGCCCACACCTTTAATTCTAGCACTTGGGAGGCAGAGGCAGGTGGGTCTATATGAGCTTGAGGCCAACCTGATCCTCATAGTGAATTCCAGAGCAGCCATAGCTACACATAGTGAGACCCTTCTTAAACAAAACCATGAACAGTCAACCAGGGATGTGAGTGGTAGGACCTCTGGACACTGAGGACAGAGTGGGAGTGTGGTCAGACTTTCCTCGTGGCCTGACGACTTGGGCTGTCCTCGTTCATAAGGCAAACCCAGAGTCCTGAAACAAGGACTAAATTACTATGATCTGGAAAACCCCCACTTGGAGGAAAGGGGAGTGGAACTCTCCCAACAGAAAGCACAAATTTGAAGCTCTGGGAAAACAAAGTCATATAAACAAATGGGAAATAACAGAGCAGCACTGTGTACCAGCCCACTCCTACTAGTTAAGCAAACCTCAGAACAAGAAAGGAAAAGAATCCAAAAAACTTCAGAAGCCCTTAAACAGTCTACACCACTTCTTTGGATAGTAATAGTAATGGGCACAGGCCCTATCCCTGGGGGCTGGGGTGGGGTCCCCAAGTCCTCAAACAAGCTACAACCTCAGCCTATCTGGCTCTTGGAGGGGAGGGGGAAACAGGCTATAGGAAGTACCTCAGGACCTAAGGGAGCTAGCCAGCCAGGGTCTGAGCCAAGCAGAGCATGAACTTGGCCCCCAGCTCTTCCCTGGGCCTTTTATTCTGTAAAAACAAGTCCCACCCAGCAGGCTATCCCTCAGTCCTCTAAGTGGTGTTGATGCCTCACTTGCCACGGTGTCTGTCTCTACCCTACACTCTGGGAGTTGACTTGTGTCATATCTGTCTCACCTCTCCACTCCCCTCCCATGCTTGCCCCACCTTGGCCGGCCTTTATTCTGTCTCTCCATGGAGGGAGAGTGAAGGAAGGACAGAGGCAGTCCAGGCCTGAGCCTAAATATGAGAGGTGACCTGGGTCCAGGGAGAAAGCAGAGGCAGAGTGCACTAGGAGGAGTCTAGGACACCTGTACATTCTTCTGCCCAGGGCTTACCTTTGCAGACTCCCTGGCCGCAGGGCTCCACTTGAAGTTTAAGGAACTCTCAAATTGCAAACTCAATAACTTATTTCCAGGTCACAGGCCAGATGCTGACATCTATGAGAGCTTTGACTCCCCAGAGACACACATGGCCAGATGACCCTTGGCCAACACCTCCCCCGACACACTCCATCCTACCCTCTACTTTAGGCCAAAAGAGTCAAGATGGACAGCAAAGGTCTGTTTGCCGGCCTCCAAGCCCCCCTCCCCCCCACCACATCCTTAGGCAGGAAATGGCCACAGACAAGAACTGGAGCCAAGCAGGCAGCCTGGGCTGCTAACCAAGCCACCTGCCCCTCCCATAGTCAAGGGCCTGAGCCACTGCAGCTCCTTCCCAGTCTGTACTGTGGAGCCCCGAGCTCCCTGTCCCGTGTTTCCCAGCCCTATCTAGATCTTCGTCCCTCTAGGAAAAGAACAGACCAGGGCAACGCAAAACCACTGACCTCTGGCACTTTGACAAAACCTCAGGCAACCCAGAGCTCTAGACCTATCTCCCCTTCTTTTAGGGGTGTGGCCAGACAAGAGGTATCAGCCAGCTCACTAGGCACAAAGACTAAGAATCTGATGTTGGCTCCTATTTCTGGTGACTCGGACATTCCAGGCAGCCCGGCTCATTGGGAAGAAAAACCACAGGATCAAAGATTCAGTCAGGCCCAACTCCCCCACCACAGACTTCTTTCTTATGGTCCCAAGGAATATATTCAGACCAAACGCAAGCACAGAGTTTTTTATGCATCCACTGTCACTCATCCATAAAGACTCACATTGGTCCTCAATTATCCAGCACATACTGAACATCCACTGTATACCAAGCATTCAAGATTCAGTGCTAAACTAAATGGATGTACCATTTCTTGCCCTGAGGATAGACCAGCATACCTTTTATGATCTATTAAAAATTTTTTTGGAGTCAAGGTTGCCATAGAACTCACTATATAGACCAGACTACTCCATCTCACAGAGATTCACATTCCTTTGCCTACAAAGTGCTAGGATTAAGTACCACTATACCTGGCTTACAGTCATTTAAAAAATATTTGTATGTATTTGGTTGTCTTATCTGCATATGGCTGCGTACTTCCTGCAGTGCACTCAAAGGCCAGAAGAGGGCATCAGATCCTCTGGAACTATAGCTACAGGTAGTTTGTTAGACCTCTAGGTGCTTAGAATCAAACCTAGGTCCTCTGTAAGAGCAACAAGTACTCTTAACCACAAGGCAATCTCTCTCCAGCTCCTTATGATTATTTCTAAATAGTGGCACATGCCTGTTACCACTGCATTCAAGAGGCAGAGGCAGGAGGATCACCATCAGTAAGAACCTGTTTTAAAATAAATGCAACAAGAACAGGTCTGGCCCATCTGGCTAGAGGTTGACCTGATGGCACACAAAAATACTGAAGTGATTTAGAGCTGCCATAGACAGACAAGAAAGTTATGACCATTGGTGTCTGCACCATGGAGTCTCCTGTGTGAGCAGCATAGTCACATGCACACTTGATTAGGCTGCATAACATTAAAAAGTGAGAGACTGTCCTTGCTCTGGTGACAAAGCCCCTACTAGAGCAGATGTAGAAAGCTATTTCCTCCAATACAGGGGGAGCAGTTCCCTAGAGTTAAGAGTCCCACTGGGTGGGCAACAGAACAAGGTCTGAGGGTGGCCTTTGGGAGCTGAGTTAGTCCTAGACCTCAGACAAGACAAAATGTCTTCATTCCTACAGCTTGAAGGAATCAGATTCTGCAAGCAGTCTAGAAGTGGACCACCAGTGTTTGGAAATACTCTGACATCAGGCTTTAAAGACTTTGAGCAGGGCTAGACCATGGAACTGTGAGGTAGCAAATGTGACTTCTTGTATAGCAGTGGGGGACCAACACAACTCCATGGTAGCAGAAACAAGTATTCATCCCATAAGAAGGGATTTCCCAGTTTCCATAGCCCTGGTTTCTCAGTGAGGATTATGATGGGGACCAATATGGACAAACTGCTGGACCAAAAGTCCATCAATTTTGCTAGGATCTGTGTGGACTCCTCATGCCAAAGAGGTCCATGTACAGTCCAGACCATAACATTCACTATTCTAACTTCAGTATGGTTAGGGAGATTTTTGTGAAAGAGTTGAAACCAAGCCCTTGCATATCAAAGTGGGCACTCCACCACTGAACTGCACCCCTAAAATATTTTTTTTCTTTTTTAAATATTTTTTTAAACATTTATTTATTCTGTATACAGTGGTCTGCCTGTATGTATGTTTTGTACACCAGATCTCATTTTGGATGGTTGTAAGCCACCATGTAGGTTCTGGGATTTGAACTCAGGACCTCTGGAAGGGCAGCCAGTGCTCTTAACCTCTGAGCCATCTCTCCAGCCCCTTGTTTTTTTTTTAATATTCTGTTTTATTTATTATGTATACAGTATACAGAAGAGGGTACCAGATGTTATTATAGATGGTTGTGAGCCACCATGTGGTTGCTGGGAATTGAATCCAGGACCTCTGGAAGAACAGTCAGTGCTCTTAACCTCTGAGCCATCTCTCCAGCCCCCTCTTTTTAAAATATTTTTATTTTATGTGAATTGGTGTTTTGCCTGCATGCACAACTGCGTAAGGGTGTTAGATCTTGGAATTACAGACAGTTGTTAGCTACCATGTGGATGCTGGGACTCGAACTCAGGTCCTCCAGAAGAACAGTCAGTGCTCTTAATTGCTGAGCCATCTCTCCAGCTTCCCCGCCCCCCAGAATGTTTTCTCTGAGTTCTGACTGCAATAATATATTGTATATCTAACAAAGTTTGCCTGAAAATCAGAGGACAGAGTTAGACATAAAGGTCAGGGAGTGGTGACCCACATCTTTAACCCCAGACTTAGAATCCCATTCCTATGCTCGAAGTACTTTGAAAATTCACCACCTATGACCCCCTTCCCTTTAGGCTGAGGACTCAGAGACATTCCATCTTAGGATTTGTGAGAAGTGGCTGTGGCTTGTTTCTCTGTCTCTTTGATCTTTCAGTTTTTCCCCAATATATGCCTCTGGGTTTTTATTATAAGACTAAGTAGAATTCATGCAACATCTGACCCTTTCCTGGAAATAGCCACTAGCATGTCTATTGATTCTTCTAGTGTCCAGAATGTTTGTTCCATTGTGTTTCCTACACCACAGGCAGAATGAGCTGTGAATCCCATTACAAAAGCCTGGTTATATCTTCAGGAGGGAATGTCAGTTCTAGGATTCTGTTATCCTGGTGAAATCCAGAAGCCACTGACCAGCTGAGAAACAGCTAACACATTAAGACCCCCAAGACTAGAAAAACAAAATAAAACATAGAAATGTTATTTGATAGACCACTCAACACTTTGTTTTGCTTTTCTTTTTGTTTTTATTTATTTATAAAATAAAGTCCTTTCCCCCTCCATGTATCCCCTTATTCTCCTCCCTTCCCCCTCCCAACCCCTCCCTGTCAGCCTCTCTCCTCCCCATCCTCCCTCCCCTCCCCTCCCCAAAAAGGACAAGAAGTCCCAAGGTGGATCAGCTCAGCATCCACTCCAGGCAAGTCCCATTTCCTCATCCTAATGTCAAGACTGGGTTAGGTGTTCCTCTGGGGTGAATGAATGGGCTCCAGAATGCCAATCCACGCATAGAAACACAGTCTGATCCCTCCCCTCAAGGCTCCACATACTGCCCATGTCAGTAAGCTGCTTATCCTTGGAGGGCCTAGTTCCTTTTCTTGAAGGTTCTCCAGTGGCAGCTATTCTTAGTTCAGTGAGCTCCCCAGGGCTCCAGCCAGCCATCACTGTGGGAATTTTCCTCATAAGCCCTATCCCCTTGCTCATATAGACTCTTCTCCCCTGTTCTCAGCTGGACTAGGAGCTCAGCCCAGTGCTCAGCCATGTATCTCTGCCTCTGCCTCTACCTCTATTCATTTGTAGATGTAGGTTCTGTGATGGCACTTGGGATGGCTATTCATTTGATTATAGGGAAAGTTCTGTCTAGGAAACACTTTCACTATTGGTTGGAGACCTAATCAGGGACATCCTGTGAGTTCTTGTAGGTTATCCTAGCACCCATTTTTTCCCAACCCCACACTGGCTTCCTTTATTAAGATCTCTCTCTCTCTTTTTTCTCCCTTCTTGTTGCTCCTCTCACTCAGTCATCTCTCATGATTGTTCCCACCTCTTCTTGGTTGTGGCCCCTTATGCTCCCAATTAGCTAAGGAAATCTTCTCTATTTTCTCTTCCTAGGGGAATCCCTGGACGTCTCTCTTAAGTTCTTTCTGATCCCAAGTTTTTCAGGGGTTGTGGTTTTCAGCTTTCGTGTTCTTTGCTTTTTGTCTAAAGTCCACTAATGAGTGAATACATCCTGTGTTTATCTTTCTGAGCTTATGATACCTCACTCGGGAGGATATAGTCCAAATCCATCCATTTGTCTGAAAATTTTAGAATGTCATTTTTTTTCCACTGCTATACTCTACTGTGTAGATGTACCACAGTTTGTTAATACATTCTTCTGTTGAGGAGCACCTAGGTTGTTTCCAGGTTTTTGCTATTACAGACAATGCTGCTATGAACATAGTTGAGCTAATGCCTTTTGAGTGTGAGTGAGCATCCTTTGGGTATATGCCCAATAGTGGTATTGCTAAATCCTTGGGAAGATTGATTCCCAGTTTTCTGAGAAACCGCCATACTGCATTCCATAGTAGCTGTACAAGCTTACACTCCTACCAACAATGGAGGAGTGTTCCCCTTACTCCTCATCCTCTCCAGCATAGGCTGTTCTCTAGTTTTTGATCTTAGCCATTCTGACAGGTGTAAGGTGGTATCTCAAAGTTGTTTTGATTTGCATTTCTCTGATGGCTAAAGATGTTGAGCAATTTTTCAAGTGCCTTTCAGCCATTTGTAATTCTTCTGTCAAGAATTCCCTTTTTAGTTCTGAACCCACTTTTTAATTGGATTATTTAGGGTTTTGGACTCTAGTTTCTTGAGTTCTCTGTATATTTTAGAAATCAGTCCTCTGTCAGTTGTAGGTCTGGTGAAGATCTTTTCCCATTCTGTAGGCTGTCGTTTGACAGTATCGTTGGCCTTACAGAAGCTTCTTAGTTTCAAGAGGTCCCACTTATTGTTGTTCTTAGTGTCTGTGCTACTGGAAGTGGCCACCTGTGCCAGATGTTTTGCTTTTCTTTTTTTGTTTTTTTTTTTTTTTTTTTTTTTTTTTTTTTTTTTTTTTTTTTTTTTTTTTTTTTTTTTTTTTTTTTTTTTTTTTTTTTTTTTTTTTTTTTTTTTTTTTTTTTTTTTTTTTTTTTTTTTTTTTTTTTTTTTTTTTTTTTTTTTTTTTTTTTTTTTTTTTTTTTTTTTTTT